>CAOLHI010003805.1:0-152644 GCA_948474755.1 Ctenosaura bakeri
GATGCATATTGGAGCAACCTCTCCCTTCACTGTGAGCATTTTCACATGCACAATGGTGGGATCGGCTAGTCAAGAAGGGCATTTGGGATAATGGTAGATAGTCTTGTGAAAAGTTTAAGCTAGTATAAAAGCATTAAAAAAATAATCAAAACTCCATGTTGGGCATAAGGAATCTTCCTTATGATATAAATCTTCCAGTTTATATAGATCCTCAAACAGATCCATGATGCACCTGAGTTTGAACTGGTGTAACCACATCTAGAATAGTGTACACTAATGGTTCTTAACTTTTTCTTTATCAAGGACCTCCTGTAAATAAAATTTGTTGCTGGGGAACCCCAGAACTTAACTCAAGCTTTAAATATTTATTAAAATTAAATATTTATTAAAATTATTTATTAAAAACTTCTGGAGACTAGAATTCAAATCTCTGCGCTGACATTGAGTGACCTTGGGGAAGTCATATTTGAACAGTCTCAGCGGAAGGCAAAGGCAAACTCCCTCTGAACAAATCTCGTCCCCCCAAAACAAAATGAACAAACAAAACAAAACAAAACAAAATACCCAGTTCACCTTAGGGTTGCCATAATCCACAAGTGACATGAAGGCACACAACAACAATGTTCTGCTAACAGGGGGAGGTTCTTTCTAGCCATCATGTCTCTCCCCTTTAAAAAACTGACTTATGGGGACCCTAAGGCAACTCTATAATGAGGGAACAGGAAGAGTACAGAACACATGAATCTCCTGACCTGATTACTTGCTTCTATGATGAGTGCAAGGACATTGGCATTTTATTCTGTCTTGCTTTAGTGGTGATCCCATCATGGTTCAATGTCAGAAATAGATTGGTTGTAGGGCTCATCCTTCTTTGTCATTGTTACTCCTCTTAATAGAGTCAAGGGGGTTCCTGGCAGTGTAATCTGTTCCCATACGACTCAAGTGAGTAAAACTTTGGGTTCAATAAGAAATCAGTATTTCCATGAAATTCTTCTCAATCTGATCAGCTATGAGATCTGCTGTCTCTCATCCTGCTACTCTAAGTAACAAAAGCAGCTGATGGGACCACTTTCAGGAGCCCCCTAGCCATAATTGTAACTTTACATGTTATCATAAAACAAAGGAAATGCTATATTATTTTATCTTTGTACTTACATTGGCCATAAAGATTGATCAGCCAGTGCCTTAATTCTGACCCATAATTCTTGTTTCTGGCAAACTAGATAGAGAATGGTAGCGATATTACAATATGCCAGTTAAATCTACCTCATCTTGAAAGTAAGAAATATTTTGTCCACAATCATATGAACTTTTCAAGGGAATATTCTTTAGCTTTTGATAAAACCAGTTTTTTTTTTTACCACACAAGATGAGCTATGTGAGCTGAGTGCCATTAACTGTCTCCATGTACTGCCCTCAAGAGACTTCTAAATACTCATTGAGTTGAATCCAAACTTAGGCAGACTTAGAACAGACCAATTCAAAGCAATGAGACTCTAGATAATCATGAAGAAGCATATGTGTTATTGATATCATTGGGACTAGTCTAAATATGACAAAATCTGTCTCCACTCCAGTGTTTTCAGTCCTTTCCCACCTCTTTGTGGTAGTAGCGAGGCACCACTCGGACCCATTAGAAGTGGAAGCAGGGACAGCAGGAATTTCTATCTGAACCACCAGTGACCAAAACTAATTACCAGTATGAATAGCTGGGAAAGAGAATTTCTGAATTGTATGGTTCATTTCTGTGCACAATTCAAAGTGCTAGCTTAGGTCCAGACTATATGACAGAAGATATCTCCCCATGTGAACCAGCCTGAGTTCAGAGCTATGGTTTGTAAGGAGACAGGATAAAGCCTTTTTTGGTGGTTGCTCCCAGGCTGCAGAACTTTTTACCATGGATTATGATCTGTCCCCCTTCTTCTGAAGGCAGGCAAAGACCTTTTTAATCAGAATAGGCATTTAGCAAGTAAGTGATTGTGCACAAAGGTCTTTAATAATGTGCATGTGGGCTGCACTTTTATTGCTGTTTTCATCTTTTAAAATGATTTCATATTGTTTTAAAGTTTTTAAAGTATGTTACGTATGGTTTATGTATGGATTAATCCATTAATGACCTCCTTTGTAAAAGAAATGCTTTCCAAATGGTTTCCCACTAGGAGAACAACAGAAGAGTAGTGAGGTAATATAATAATCCCAGCTAAAAGTGATACTATCCTGCTGTGATTGTAAATTACCTGTTTTGTGTGATAAAACCCTGAGTATGTAGCCTTTAGGAGCTAGTGCAGTGTAGTGGTTTGAGCATTAGACTGCGACCCTGGAGACCAGTGTTTGATTCTCTGCTCAGCCATGAAATCCCAGTGGGTGTCTTTGGCCACATAACCCACTCTCAAACCCAGAAAATGCCATGATAGATTTACCTTCGGGTCACCATAAGTCAGAAATGTCTTTAAGGCACACAAAAAGAACAACAATAGCAGCAGCAACATACAGCCTTTACAAAAACCAAGTTGTTAACATGTTTCTCAGGTTCCACTGTTCCAGAAGCAAATTAATTGACTTCAAAATTGCTCTCCAAGAGCTGAATAATAGCAAATTCACAAGGGAATCAAATCCAATGACAAATAAAATCAAGATGACAATTTATACTGAGTTCTAATTTGTGCTATCAATATAGTGACAGTATTCATGCTTAGTGTATTTTCCCCATGAGAAGTTCAGCTATTGTCACTTTGGTCAATGAAATAAGAAAGATATCCTCTATTCAGTAAAAGAAGTAGTGCTGGAATCTGTTTGGTGGAGATTATAAGCTAAGGATATCAGTTCAATGACATTCGAATTATAAGAGGCCAACTTAATGGCCCTGGTTTGGATCTGGAGTCAATAATCTGTGCTTATTAGTTAAGTTTTGGGGAGTAAGTCCAGAATTCACAGTAAGAACAAATTAAAAAATCATCCTTAGCAGCACAATGAATTCAAAGCATATTTTGAGACTGACTATCTTTATATATATATGGATTTGTTGTTTTCAGGTAGATTTAATTAGTTTATGTGGATTCAAGAACTTGAAAATAATTTTAAAAAACCTAAAGGAACAGATTTGTTCAAATTTCACATAGGGATTCTGCATTTGAGATGGTCATGGGAGCTTAAAAAAGGATTATATTGTTGGAAATGTATGAGAAGGCATTTCATAGTGTAGTAATGAAAGTCACTGGACCTTCAAATTGGACTGGCAACAAGTCATAGTGCCACAGTACTCAGTCTGTACAGTTCTTAAGGGGGTGATCCTACTTGGACCAGATGGGGGTGCTGTTTCTTTGATAAATATTCTTTTTATATTTTTGTAGGGATGAACAGAAAGGAAAAGCACATGAAAGATGCTGCCACTATTGATAAGAACCACCTTGCCTTGAAATTTTGATTCTGGCCTGGGAACACCAGTCATGAAATAGAACTGGTGAAACAGATGGTCATATAATGAAAGATTTAAGGAAACTGGGGTCCCTGTGTGAATATAAGTACTTCTGTATATTCAATGCAGCTCTCTCTCTCTTTTTTTAAATAAGGTCCCATGTGGAAATTGTAGGCACCTACAATTTGCAAGCTTTCTTTGTTAAGAAAGAGAAAAGGTCCTGGAAGATCTCTCTGTGTGAAATGATTTCCATGAGCTACTTGAACCCTTTTTATCATTTCATAATTAAATAATGAAAGTCTGTGGGACAAAATGAAACCAGAGTGATCAAAAATTCCATCAGTGCTTTAGCAGCAATGGAGCCTGGTATTATTCTTGGACCAGAGGTACTGAGTTGTACCACAATCAAAAACATTTACTTGATCACATTGAGATATAATGTTGATGGGGAGTTTTGTAGTACTTGAACTATTTTGGCTTTATCCTATGGAATTTTGGAATTTGTGAGAAATCTAGAATGCTTTCCTGAGGTCTACAGTGAATGACAAATACCTGAAAAAGGGATATTCAAGGATTCCATAGGATAGACCCATTACAGGTCAAGTAGTATGAAATTAATATAGCAATCTAGCACAGATATTACCTTCACTTTGAGCAAGCACCTTAATATTCTATGTTATCTGGTTTAACAAGTGCTGATAGGATCCATAAAAAATCAGTGACATCAATAAAAGCCATCTTAGAGCAGCATGTGAGCTCTGAGACAGATCTGAACAGCTGTGCTGAGATACATGGGCTATTTCCGCACTACACTGTTATAGTGTTATTATTCCACTTTCAACATCCTCTGGAGTCCTGCGGTTTGCAGTTTAGGGAGGGGCCTTTAGAATTCTCAGCCAGAGAGCTCTTTGACTTCAGTAAGCTACAAAGCCCAGGATTCCACAGGATGTTGAAAGTGAAAAAATAGCACTGTAACAGTATAATGTGGAAATTGGTTTTGACACTTTTTTTAAAAGCAGTAGATCTACTGCCTATAGTGGATCTAATTATGCATAGATTCATAGAGATAAGGATCCATTTGTTTTCACATAGACTTCTCCCTGCCTCTAAAAGCAAGTGCAGCCTTTATTCTTTAAATAATTGAATAATTATTTTCTGTTTGTGTATGTTTTCTTTTATGTAAAACATTATTTCTGTGCTGTACTGGAAAAGTGGGATATCGTATTTCAGATTCTACTTTCTGCAACTTCATGATAGGAAAATCATTTAGTTCTACATATAGAAGAATTAGAAATTAGTAAAGGAATGGGTAAGTTTGCAGATTGTGCACACTGCTATAAGTAATGCTGAAATATTATCTTTTTGGTAACAGCAAGGGGGCAATTTCACAACAGAATATCTCAGAATACTGGCTGGCTGCAGACTACTAAGTATGGGCAATAAATTAGATGCAGTCTTGGAACTGTTATTCCAATATAGGATGCTGGCATTCCCTCCCTCCCCCAAAACCTCATTAGAAATGGTAGATGAGAAAGAAGAAACTACTGAACCTCCACAAATTATAAGATTTCAGGAGTTTCATGCAGGCAATTAAGTTGGAAGACAGAGAAGGACTGTCTTAATGTGGGTATGTGGGAAAGACTTCACTGAGCAACATTTACTCTCTGGGAGAACCAAATTCAGTTAACTCAAACATATTAGTGCCTTGATTCTCTAGATATGTTCAGTTTACTAGTTTCCAAAGCATTGTAATAATTGGAGGAGCAGTCTTGCTCTTACATAGGCCCTTTCCGCATGCGGCAAGGAAAATGCTCCCTGCCGCTACTCACTGGCTTTTCGGTGGGTCTGTTTGGGTCCATCCTGACGAGGAGCAGTGCGAGCTCATTGCTCTGCACTGCTCCAGCATCCAAAATGGCAGCTTCCAGCTGGTGGAGGCTCTCCACCAACTGGAGAAGCTCACCAGCCAAAAGCCCACCTCCAGCAGATCTGCAGGCACACACTAGTGCGCGCGTGCAAATCTGCACCAGAGAGCGGTGATGGAGTGACACAGGGTCGTGCGCTCCGTACTTTTTAAAAACCTCTTAAAAGAGGTTTTTAAAAAGCACAATGTGTGACCAGTTCCAGTCGCTCCGGAGCAGACTGAGGTGTGGAACTACAAAAAGTAGTCCGCCCCAGTCCACTCCATGGTGCAGAAGACCTCCGTTGGAGGTTGCTCTGCACCGTTTTAATAGGCCGGTGCAGAAAGGGCCATATTTTCATTTACTCTTTTCAAAACTGACTGGAAAAAGAATCAGGCCAATCTTGAGGAATGGCACAATTGAAATATACAGTGATTAGAATGGATGGCTTTATATACTATCCATTCATTGGAATGGAATGATGGAATATAACAGAGCAGATCTATGCTTGATTTGCATACTTTAAGACAGACATGCGGAAGGCATGATGGATATAGTTGTGGTGAAGATTAGAAGGATCACTCACTTTTGTTGATTTTCAAATACAAAATATAAAGTAAACAAACAATTGAATAAATAAGTAATTCAATATATTACCCTCATTTTACAATGCAATGGAAGGATCCATTTATGCTGAGAATGAGATATTATTACATAATAAATAAATAAATATAAAATGGCTCTTGTTGTTGAAGACATAAGAGTATATCAGTGAATATAAGGGATACCTACACTGTCAACCGATTGTGGGAATTGTTTGGCTTGCTGCTGTCTATGATAGCTAGGGAGGTCAGGAAGTTACAGTTTCAGCAGCATCTGGAGGTCCACACTATTCTCACCCTTTCTCTCTCTGTGTGTGGTGTTATGTGCCTTCAAGTTGACTCCAATTTTTGGTGATTCTATCTTAGAGTTTTCTTGGCAAGATATATTTCAGGACAGGTTTGCCATTGCCTTTCTCTGAGACTGAGGGAGTGTGACTTTCCCAAGTCACTCGTTGGGCTTCCATAGCTGACCAGGCGGGAATTTGAACTCTGTCTTCTGAAATCCTAGTCCAACACTTAAATCACTATACCACTCTCGCACAATGAATTATGAGCAGCCAATATCTAGGAACTTGTAAAGGATGCTGACAGTATGGTCTCTAGAAAATTTTTAACAAATGAAGATTAACTGTACATACTAGAGCACCTGGACCATGTGAAATCAAGTATCCTTCCAGACTTAGTTACTGCTTAATTGTAGACAAAATTGCAGCACCTGCCTCAGCTGGAACAGAACAGTTTAAAAATGTCCCAAATATCTTTCTATTATGGCTCTCAATAAACTGGAGTAAGGGCTACTATGGAATCAAAAGATGTGACTACTGCTAGAATGATTCAAATTTTCTTTGAGTCTGATCCAGTTCTAGGTGAGATGAATTGTATAGCTTCAAAAATGTGCTAGGCAGCACTAAATTCAAGTGGATTCTGGCTGTTACATATACTTAAAGGTGCTTCCGTATGATGCTTTTACTGTCCAATTGTATCACCTCATCCAGAAAGTGCATATGTTGTCATTTTCTGTCTTTACTTTTGCCAGGGAAAAATCCTCTAGGAAAAGAGCACAGAATTGCTGCACACTAATTTTCAGTTGTAACCTATCAGTCCTCTTCTTAATTGTGGTTTTGTGCTATAAATGAGCCATACATAGTCACAGAGTAATAATATGTGCAAAGACAAAGTCAGTGAAAAATTGGCAGATACATACCAGTATATAAAAAAGGATAAACTTACTCTTCTTTGCCATTTAACTCTCTTTGACCCATTCGAAAAGTAAGCTTTTCTTTATTAGTCATGGAATTGAATGTAAGGCATATCTTCAAATAACAATGACTTTAAATGAAAGGAAAAAATTGCTAACAACAGACAAATAATCTTGCACTATTTGTCATAATGCCATATGTCAGGAAGTGAGTTTATGATTTTTGTTCCAACTCATAAACCATCGTTTAAAAAATGCAATGTAGTTTGGAAAATTATAACAAATGTCTCTGTGAGGAGGGAATTTTAGACTTAATTAGCCACAAACTCTAGCTTTTAAAAACATTTTATACATTGAAGGTTAATGGATAGTTCCTTTCCTATTGTCATGCAGCACCATGGAGTCTCACAGCAAATATTTGCCTAAGTCAGATTTATGGCATTTGTTCAGGAACACACTATAGGCAAAATCTCTTTCAACAACACAGTATGGCTCACACTTCACTCACGTACAGCCAGAAAAAAAAAAACTCCAGGAAGACATGAGGTGGCTAAGTTTGAATCAATCACACTAATTTGTTTCCGCAGTTTGCGAGGCTATTGCTGTCTTCAATAGCAATTAACATGACATCTGGCAAAGTGTGGGGTTTGAACATTGATTATTCCAGTGTTGCTCATTAGTAACCATTAATAACAGATGAATAATTCAACCAATTATCAATTAACTCTTGGCTTAGGCTCTCATCCACTTTCCAAACATGTGACCATGCACACCGCTTAACCCAGTTAATGTTTGACAGGTTCTCAGTCTGATTTGGTTTCTTTGCTTTGTTTTGCTTTGTTTTTTTTTTAACCTCGAAACAAATGAAGCTTCCCAAATCATCCTAGCTTAACACAAGACAATTCACAACCATGTTTCAATTTTATTTTCAGCTGCCATGTAAAACGTATGGATTAGGCCTGTGTTTCATAGCCAAGAGTGTGTTCCTTGCTAACCTAGAGAGAACTGATAATTGAGATGAACGTAGCTTCTTTTTTGGGGGCCGAGGGCCCTCTCACACTATGCTAAAGTTCACTTTAACTGCTGTGGCAACATTCTGTCAAATCCTTGGATTTACAGTTGAGGGAGGGAGTTTAGAATTCCCAGCCAGAGAGCTCTAGTCCTTCACCTAACTAAAAACCCCAGGATTCCATACCATGAAGCCATGGCAGTTAAAGTGGAATGCAGTGTGATGGGCTCCAGTATTGTTCTACATTTTTATAAATGGAGTATATGGGATTGTGACAGCAGCTTACTTCTTTCTATCCCAGATTGGATGGCAGTTCCCCAATCTGATAAAGCACCCTGTCTTTGTCACAGAGTTCTGCCTTCCCCCTTATAACACCACTTTTGTGTAAAAGGGTGAGGGGTTTCAAGGTTTAGTTAGAACGCCTTAATGGTTCTGCGGTAGTGTATTTTCTCTGTTATTTTAAATACTGTATTCCAGTTAGCTGAGTCAGTACCGGTATTTATGAAAATAAACTGTAATATTTATAGAGATAACATATAGAACAAAGTAATGGAGTCCATATATAGGTCAAAATCAATAAAGTTCTTCAGAGTACTTTTAGACAGTTTCCTTATGTCTTTAAACTCTCATATAAGCACAAGTATCATAGTATTTGGCTACACTCTCGCCAAAGACTCAACACCCCCAAATCTAGGTCACACTGTCTGACCAGATTCTATGATAGTTTAATTACCCTTACATCTCTCACTAGGCTTCCACTGAGAAATTAAACCTATCCCACACAGTCACCCTCCCTGGTTGCCTGAGGGACTTTACTCCAAAACTCTCTTTGACTACAAATCTCACTGGCAATCAGTTTTTGCCTTTATATATCTTTTCCTCTCAACTACCATCCCATCCCACTGGTCTAGGTTTCTCACCTGAGGAGTTATTCTTGTTGCCCAGTAACTTGTTTCTAGGCTGCTCTGGCGCTCTGGATAGCCACACCCCCAGAACTCTGTCACAGGAATGTTCATAAAATTTGTAGTGTATACCAAACTGAGAGTGGTAATTAATTCCTCAAAAGATAGACAAGTGATTCAGTACATTATTGATAGATTCAAGAACTAACAACCAATGTAAGCATGGTGAAGGTAAGGATATTCATGCAGGAAAGAAAAATCAGACAGAGGTTGAGTGACATATACCTTGACAACAACTGATATGAAAACAGTTAGGAGGTTTGGTAGACCACAAGTTACACACAAGTCAGCAATGCAGCATGTCTTTTAAAGATGCTAATACTAGTTGTCTGGATCACAAATAGTGGTAATCATTTTATTTTGTATTGGTTTCAATTCTATCCTGTTCTTGGTGCTGGAAGGGGGTATTGATGAACTGGAATCTATTCCAGAGAAGGTTATAAGGGTGGCAAAGAGTTTGGAGACCAAGTCCTGGAATGAAATATTGAAGAACTTGGATACTTGATTTAGCCTAGGAGAAGAGACAAGTAAGAAGCAATATGAAGTGCTGTCATATAGACAATGGAGCAAAATTGTTTTAGGGTGTTCTAGAGGGAAATAGAATCAATTTATTTGAATTATAAAAGGGGAATTTTTGCTAAATATTAGAAAGGGCTAACTGCCCTGTGGTATAAGAAAACATCGTCTCAGAAGACAATGGACTCCTATGCTGTGAAATCTGACGCCTAAAGATATAAGAGACTATAGCTTACAATATATTTATTAATGTATTTAAAATATTAGTAATGTGTCTTTCAGCTATTGTTTCTGGGATGTCTTATAATTTTTTTAAAGCAATTCAGAGAAGAGCAACAATTTTTTTCTACCAAGATATTGCCAAGACAGGGGGGGGAAAGCCTTAATTCATCATCTGGATCATCCTTTATGAGAATATGGTCCTAAATTACATAATCAACCATTTAGCAGGCAAAAAAAAGTGACTATGCTTATGTAAAATATGAAGAAAAAAAATCTCACTCCTTACAGATGCTTAGTCTGTGTGAAAATCTTTACAGGAATGGCATCAGAAATCATGATTCATGGAAGAAATGAAACATTTTGGAAAAAGACAGGTTTCTGGATACAGAAGTTAAGGAAGCAAGAAACCATTTCTCTGCTTGAGGTATACTGATGGTATCTTCATCATTTGAACTCATGGAAAGAACTCAATCAAGACATTCCATCAGAATTTCAACAACTTCCACACTATCACCAATCTCAGCCTGAAACTATCAATGGAACAAGCTCACTTTCTGGGCACCACTGTACATCTGCACAATGGACGTCTAAGCAACCCACTATATTGCAAGTGAATAACTGAGTTCTCTGGACAATGAAAGCAACAATTACAAATAAAATATATTTATTCATGTATTTATTTATAACAATGTTTATAGCGTATGGGGACTTGTACAATAAAAGCAATCACAGAACTATATAAATACAAGTAATACAAATAGTTTAAAATTACTAATAATAATTATTAACCAATTTAACAGATTAATAAAACAAACCAAAAATGATTTAAAGGGTTTGTATGAAAGTAGTTAGACTCCATAGGGATTAGTGAATGATCATGCTTTCACTTGATGCCAGAATGACACTAGTGCTGGTGCCAATTGGGCTTCCATAATAGGGGAGGGTATTCCATAACTTGGGGTGCCACAGTAGAGAAGGCGCTCTCCCACATCATATTGCCTTGAAGGATGGGACACAAAGGATGAACCTTCCAGCAGGTCTTAAACTTTGGGCATCTCATATACTCATAAACTCATATATATGGAGAGGTGCTCCTTCAAGTATTGAAGAGCTTTAAATGTAATTACCAGCACCTTGAGTAGAGACCAGAAGTGTATTGGCAGACAATGGAACTCCTTTAAAACTGGTGTTTTATGACTTTTGTATGATGTTATATTTTAAAATGTATTATATTTCAAAAAATATAATAAACTATAAAAACATCCATGAAAGTTGAAAGCTAGCAGAAGTTTGATAGCTATCTGAGGTAATCCAGTGAATGCTATATGCATGACCATCTGCCTGCTGGGCAGATATTGTGGGTATATACTTGATGAAATGAAATCCTGGCCTTCAGGGTGAAGGTTTGTTCTCTGAAAGCTAAGGTATTGCACCTAAAGAAATAGAGGGAAGCTGAGAGATTAGTGCCTACTATATGATTTTAAACAGGGATTGGAAACATTCAGTAAAGGTGGGCCAATTAGAGGCTGCAAAGAAGAGTAACTATTTATCACCTCTAGTCTCAGAAGTACAGTAGAGTCCCGGTTATCCGACACTCCGGATTAACCGACGTCGCGGCTGCCTGGGGGCGTAGCTGCAGGCATTTCCGCGCCCCCAGACATGCCCCGACACACCCCCAGGCCCGCCCCGACACGCCCCCGACATGCCCCCAAAATGGTGGCTGCCACGGGGCTCCGTGTCATCCGACATTTCAGTTATCCGACCCTGCGCCCGCCGGTTTAGGTCGGATAACCAGGACTCTACTGTAGTATGGATCTGCATTTCAGTTGCAAAGAATTTTAGATGTAGAAAGTTGCCCTATTCCCATTCCTCAGATGTGGGTATATGAAAATTCAAGACTTTTGTTGTTGCATTTTTCCTTCTTTTCTTCAAACTTTGTACTATTTTTTTACAGTAACAACTGATATGAGAGAGTATAGAGAAATCTTAAAAGCACTGGACTTAGAACAGGAAGACACAAATTCAAATCTATGCTCAATCATGGAAATTACAATGTGATCTAGGACCACTGCTACCTTTCAATGAACACTACCCGACAGAGATGTTGTGGGAACTGATAGAAGGCAACATGTAGATTCCTATTGTAGTATAAAAGAACAGCAACAGCAGTATTGACATTTTATCTTCATAGGCACTTCCAGATCACTGTAAAATTTTTTAAATTATATTTATTTTTTACTAGCATATTTACCCGGTGTTGCCCAAGATTTTATTTTCTCATAGGTAACACTTGTTAGAAATACCTTCAGAATTACCTTACCTTACCTTAGGAATTGGATGGGGTTGAAATGCACACGGATTTGAGATCCTGTGTCTCTAATTCCCCAAACTGTCTTGTCCAGTACATGTAGCTTTTTCCCATATCTCCCAATCCAATCTGTATTCAGAGTTGTTAACATACAGAGGTTTGGTTTCTGCGGGAATACACTAGCCTTCTTCTTGCTGGTAGGCCTCATCTCCATAACAACCGGCCTGAGGGCCAAGAGCTTTCTAGCTGAGAATTCTAAAGGCCCCTTCCTAAACTCCCAACCCCAGGATTCCATAGAATCTTCACAGTCAGCCAATCATATGAAGCCTTCTCACCTCACACAGTCAATCATATGAGGTCTTCGCCTGGCTGATGCAGAAAAACAGAAAAACTCACAAACAGACAAACATTGACTTTTATGTAGTAGATTTTATTTTTTCGCTATCAGGCTTTCACTGGTAGAGGGGGTAGTTGTAGGCATGTCCTGCTGGTGGGCTTTCTGATGGGCCACTGTGCTAACAGAATATTGGACTAGATGGTCTTTTGTTTGATAGTCTCATGTATTTAGACGAAGACTGGGCAAAGAGTGTCCACAGACCATATGAAGCCTTCCCAAGGCAATTATTAATGCTACAAAAGGTCCCTCAACTCTCAGTAAACAAACAGTGTTCGAAATGGCCCACTTTGGGTTTATAAAATTCTGGCTTGCTCCCTGGTTTAATAAAGTCATCTCCTACCATCTTTGAGAGCTGAAAATGTGGCAAAACATCCCTGTAAATTTTCAGTTTAAAAAGAATATTGAAAAATATAATCCATAAGCTAAGTGTTGACGGATTCAGAGTAGAAGTGTAGCAAGAGGGGTGTGTGTGTGTATTTGTGTGTGTCCCCTGCCTGGTTTCTGCAGAGGACACATGCAGCCCTCCAGCCCTGGCAATTGCTCACCCCTGCTGAGGCCAAGACATGCTGTAACATTGGCCCTTTCTGCATGGACATGGCATTCACAAGACATCGTGGTCCCATCCTTCTCCCATCGCCAGCCAGCATGACAGCTGGGTAAATCATTGACAGATTTTCTCCAGCAATCATCCCCAGCTACATGATGCTCCCACACTTACCTGCCCTGTAGAAGGTCTGGAAGTGCAATGGAGGCTCTTCCTGCCTCAACACAGCATGGGAAGGAGCCTGGCTGCACTTCAAGAAGGAAGAGGTGTGTCCCTTTGTGCTCCCTTCCTCAGGGAGCTGGTCCAGTCCAGAGTGTTCCTGTTGTGCTCCCTTCCTGACACAGGCGCTGACGTGATTGCAACCACAGGGCAACGGAATAAGGTAACGTGTGGAAAGGGCCATAATGAGAAATATACTACATGGAGATGTGGGGGAGGGCTTTCTTAAACATAGGCTGTGAGCGTTTCAAGATCTGGCTCTGCATTTGTGGAACGGTCTTCTGTTGGACCTCTGGCTAGAAGAGGATCTTACCCGTTTTCATAAAAGCTTGAAGACCTTCCTCTTTGATTCACCATCTTAAGCCACTGAGTTATGTTTTAGGTGCTGAGATGGGTAGTGGCTGGTGGGGTGTTGGGGATTTTAGTCCATGTATTGTTGTGGTTTTCTGTTTTATTGTTTTTGTCCCAGATTGTGTTTGTTGATGTTGTGCCCTTTGTGTAAAGGGTGTTAAAAATAAATATTATTATAGTACCATATTACAGCATGATTCACCTTGGAGGACCTACTGGTATTGACATTGCCTTGATTTTGATGGCAAGATGAAATCTGGTTGTTCATCTGAACCTTTGGTGCATAGTGTAATTATGCCTTGGCTGTCAGTCTTTCTGTTTCTTAAATTTTGTGTCATATGAATTGCTTAACTCTTTTTAAACTATTGGATTTTTTAAATAGATTATTTAACATGATTTGTTAAATCCATGATAATGTTAAATTTGTACTATTTGATGTGAAAGTTGACTATAGGTAGCTCACCAAAAGGACATGTGTGTCAGAATTCAACTCCCAGCCCACGTTTATCCATCAGCAAAGGAAGGAAAGTGATAATACTTGCCCAAGAGGAGGAGGCAGTGAGCAGTATCCAATTCTTAACAATTAAGTAGATATGCTGAGCCAAGCCAAAGTCAAAGTCAATCCAAAAGTCCAGAATGCCGAAGGTCCATCCAAAAGGTCAAGAGAGCCAGAACACAAGGGTCGTGGAAGCTTGAGTAGCAATTTGCTACAACCAAAGAGCAAGCCATGCTGACAGACTTATACAGCTGAGGAAAACAGATGTTTCTCATGTTTTCTGTTTTCTCAATCTCAACCAAAATGGCTTCCCTCTGAGCTGCTCTTTTCTGTCCCCTCCGTGACTGGAGGCTTGTGGGGGGAAGGTGGATCTAATTCCTCTAAATCATTGCTGGCCCCTTCTTTCTCTGGCACTGGCTGCAACAACTCTGTCTCAGCGTGCCTTTCATCTGGTGGGGGTGTTGGCAAGATAGTTTGGTCTATCATTGGCTGTTTGTGGCACAATCAATTGCTCATCGACCTCTGAGCTGTCATCTACCACAATGTGTACAACTCCACCTTTTATCCTGCATTCCCAGCAACTGATGTGTAGAGGCATACTGCTTTGACTACTGGAAGTAAGATGTAGCCATAATGACTAGTAGTCATAGATAGCCTTAAATGAATTGATGTACATCAATAAGGAAGTCTTGATAATAAGACCATTTGGCTATTGGTTGTTGTTGTTGTTGTTGTTGTTGTTGTTGTTGTTGTGTGCCTTCAAGTCATTTCTGACTTACGTTGATTCTAAGGCAAACTATCAAGGAGTTTTCTTGGCAAGATTTGTTCACAGTGGGTTTGTCATTGCCTTGCTCTGACTCTATTTCCGCACCAGACTGTTATACTGCTATTATTCCACTTTCAACTTTGAGGCCCCTCCCTAAACTGCAAACCCCGGGATTCCATAGGATGTTGAAAGAGGAATAACAACACTATAATAGTCTAGTGTGGAAATGGTCTGAGACAACGTGAACTTGCTCAAGGTCAACCAGTGGGTTTCTATGAGTAAGCAAGGATTTGAGGCTCAAGATGATGTTTAAGATGACAGAAGTTATTCATGAGGAAGAACACAACAACAACAACAACAACTCCATCTATTTTCGAAGTAGGCTTACAACTTCAAAACAATAAAGCTAAAAACATACAAAAAAGTGAACATTAAAATGGGATTAAGCTATTGACAATATTGAAATAATTTAAAACTCAACTTAGAAAGGTAAAATACCAAAGAAAGATAAAAAGCAATTGAAAGAGATCAGTGTAAAACCACACAGCCACCACAGTTTGCTTTTGCCTGAGCCTACTGGGAAAGGCAAGATTTTGCCTCCTCTTCTCTTCCCCACACCACTAACTTAATTGAAGGCAATGTACTTTTGTCCTTTGAACTCAATTTGCCGCTATTGAAGAAAGCAGAGGACAAAAGGAATAAAATGGGAGGAGGAGACAGAAAATTGGTCATTCTAAAAGCGTGTGAAAAAGTTGGACAACAATGGATTAATTAGGGCTATCCCTGCTGAATCAGGGCAGTTGGAGAGTATGCTAGCTGTGCAAATCAACTTTTTGGATCCCAAAACTTTTGGAAAAATCCTTCAAGTAACTTTGTGCTTTACCCTTTCCAGATCTTCAAACTTCCTTTATCTAAGAAGATTATATCAACATGGTTAGGTCATTGAAGAATGAATGAGAGAGGGATATACCTAGCTTCTTTTTTTTGAAAAAAAGTATTGCAAGGATTGTATTTTGAAAACAAGCTCCTAAATTAGTTTATGTGAAGTCTGATGCCTTTCAGTTGAGAAGGAGATGACAGTCCATTGAAGCCTGTTTACATTTCAAACATAAAATAGTGTGTGTAGGAACCTGGGTTGATGGGAACATATTCAAAATCCTCTACCAAATTGAACTTCATTACATAGAACAGCAGGCAGCCCTACAACCAGGAGGTACAATACTTCATTCCTTTGTTCAGATTATACAAGTTTGGCTGGAATTCAATGCAACATGCCTTTGTACCCTGGACAATACTTAGATGGACTGGAGAGAAAAGTGAGGCTTTTTTAAAAAAAAACCATGAAGCAGTCTTTTTTTTTCTGTTTTGAAAGTGAAATGTGTTCATGTGAAAATCTATACAAGCATCAATAGTAACCCTTTCTGAAATGCGTTTCTTTTAAAGGCCAGGAAATGCATTTTTAGCCTAAAAAGTTTTGAAGGAAAGATGAAGTTTCACAAAAATAAAACTTAAGCACAGCACTTTGCTCAACAGCAGGTAGGCAGGTCTACAGTGATTCCCACAGCAACACAGGGAATCCTAACATTATCAGCCACCATAAAGTTCCAACCTACTTATACATCAGAAGGCCACTGGTTGGTATGGACAGATTGCTAGTCTTCTGTTTCAGAGTTTTCCACGGCCTTTGAAACATGTGGCCGATGTACTCCTCCACCTGTCTCAGGTAGAGAAATTATAATGCAATTATAATGTCATGTCACATTTTAACTGCCATGGCAACATTCTATGGAACTATGTAGTTTTTAGGGAGGCACCAGAGTTTCTGGCTGAGGATTTTAAATTTTGTTGTTGCTGTGTGCCTTCAATTCATTCCAACTTATGGCAACTCTAGGGTTCTTTCTGCAGGAGGACTATATCCTCGCATGGCAACGGGAGAGGAGCACGACTGCAACAATGATTCTACAAGACATTGTTGCAGCCCCATCCTTCTCCCATTGTCAGCTGATGTGATAGCAGGGTAAATCATGATTTTTTTCCCATTAATGACCCCCGATCATGTGGCAGTCCTGTACTTACCTGCCCTGTGAAAGGTCTGGAAGTGTGATGAAGGTGCTTCCTGCCCCAGTGCAGCATGAGAAAGAGCCTGGCTGTGCTGTGGAAAGAAAAGGTGTGACCCTTGTATTCCCTTCTGCAGGGAGCTGGTTGGGTGTGGAAGGGAGCATTCTTGTCACGCTCCCTTCCTTGCAGAGGTACTGCTGGGATCATGACCGGAAGACTGCAGAAAAAGGTAGCATGTGGAAAGGGCCTATCATTGAGTTTATCTTGCAAGAATTTTTCAGAAAGGATTTGCTATTGCCTTCCTCTGAGACTGAGAGTGTGTGACTTGCCCAAGGTCACATACTGGTTTTTCATGGCCAAGCGGAAATTGGAGTTCCGAATTCTTGGAGTCCTAGTCTTACACCCAAATCACTATAACATACTTCTCTGTCCTATTGTTTCAGTTCTGCATACCCTGGAATACTGTATACACATATTTTAAAATAAATCAATTCAATCTATGATTATGTGTTTCTTTTCAATAAGCATGGAAAAAATTCTTGTAATTTTACCTAGTAGGGAGAAAACTTATCAGAATTCTGACAGTAGTTTATACTCAATTAAATCAGGAAAGGGGAGAGAAAAAGATCTTACCCTTTCAAGTGGGCTCAGGCAAAAGCAAACAGCTGCAGTTCTTCCTCATTAATTTCCTTTACCATTTTGTCTGCATTCTGATATTGCTTGGTATGAAGTGTCCTGGTTTTCATTTGTGAAATGTTGGAGGTTATGCCAATAGCTACAATTGTTTTTTCTTTCTTTCCTGGAAACTCTCCAGGGTCTGATAATTGATGATTCATGGGCTGGTACACACTATTTGGAGTAGCACTGCTATAGTGGATCCCTCCTTAGTTTTCTCCCCATGAAATCTTTTGCAAAACTTTTGGAGACTTTAGGCTCTCTCCCAAGTATGTTTAAACTTTCTCCTCTTTTTCACAGTGGCTCTGTTTTGGTATTTTATTTTATTTTTTACTCACCTGCACGGGTTTGTATTTAGAAAGAGTGATTTTAGCATTTGCTGCTGACTTATTTTTCGTTATTACATTTAGTGGTACACAATGAAAACAATTGATGGCAGAAAAATCCTTCCTCAAAGATAAAGTTTTTAAAAGGCAAAATGCGCTCAAGAGCCTGTAAAAATGTGAGTTATTTAATGCTTGATTGTGCAAACACGATTCACATGGGTAAAAGGCTCAAGAAGCAGGCAACAAGCTTTAAAAATTCCACAGACCCATGACAAAAGAATGACAGAAAACTAATGCATTGGCACCATCTTGGAATCAGGACTTGATAAATTGGATCTACTAAATAGTGGCTGGAGGAAAACCAGGGAGAGGAAATTCAGAAGCATCCTGCATTATGGCAATTCACATCCTCAAAGGATAGTGTAGGGAAAGTGCTTAAGAGGCAGAGCTTGGAAAAGTTACTGTTTCCATTGGCCATGCTGGAGGAGTTTTGAAGCTTTGGAGGAAGTAAATTTGTATGAGCTCAAGAACCAAACTTGTTTTGATCTTTAATTAATATTTGTAATTGCAGAGTGTGTAGATTTACAGTTGGCTTTCATTTTAAAGACATGTTGGGATTACATTTCCTTTCAGTTAATAAAACTAAAAGCACTTGGCACATTCTCAAGAGTTACAAGCCATGTGTAGATAATGAGCTGCACTTCTGATCCCACCCCAGTCTAGCATGTGCCACTAAGCATACCCGCAGCAATCATGCTGAATCTGTATGAATTGCTGAGTGTGCAATTATGTGAAATTAAATTAATAGTGTAATATTATGCATATTTATTTAATAGGACTTACTTCCCAGTAACTGTGCATAAGACAAGTGAACGTTTCTGATCTATAAGATCACTGCTACTCTGACTGTACTCACCTCTATCTTTCTGTTTCCTCCTTCCCTCCATTCTCTTCTTATTTGTATATCTAATTTTCTTAAGCCATTTCTGCTTGGACGTCAAAGCATTATCTCGTATTCAATATGCAGAAGGTAGAATTTATTGTGTAATTTCTCCCTAAACTTTCACTTACAGCCTTTATCCTCTCTCAGTAACATTAGTCTTCAGTCTTATCACCAAATTAGCTTGGAGGTTATCACTGATCCTTCTCTTTCTTGTTTCACATTACTGAATGTTTGTCAGTTTTCTCCTAACATTTCAAAACCAAACCAAACCAAAAACCCCTTACTTGTTGTTACACAAACAACTAATGAAAGGTGAACTCTTTCCCAGCTCAACCAAATAGGCCTACTATGTATCAAATCCATTCCTATCCACAACTGGAAAATATTTGTTTCTTAGTGAGGCACAACGTTTATCCATTTCCACTGTATAGCCAATAACATCATATCCTCTGTATTTGTTGTAATGATGAACATACCACACTCCTTGAAGCCTATTGATATTTCATAGAATTGAAAGATTCTTACTAACTAGCTTTATTGACCAAGTGGAATGTAGTCTTTTTGCCCTGCTGCACTATCCCAGACCAAAAATATTGAATGTCTTCAAATGCAGCCATAATCACAGTGCTCTAACAGCAGATAACAGACAAAAAAAAAGGGCATTTATATATAACAATTGAGTTGGATCAAGACTTACGTTCTTTCCAAAGGATGTAATCATCCTGCAATGGGACCTGGAGAAGAATGAGACTGCAACGATGGTTAGGCATGATGTCATCATGGTCCCATCCTTTTTCCATCCGCAGATAGTGCAATTATGGAGTAAATCATTTACGAGTTTTCCCCATCAATGACCCATGACTGCGTCACCATCCCACATTTACCTGGTATGCAGAGGGTCTGGAAGTGCAATGGCTGTGCTCTCTGCCCCAGCTCAGCCTGAGAAAATACCTGACTGTGTTGCAGCAGGCAGAGGTGGGGCTGTTGTGCTTCCTGGATCCCGGAAGCAGCTGGTGTGGAGGGGAGGACTCCCATTGTGCTCACCTCCCAGCAGAGCTGCTGCCAGGATGCTCACAGGACACCTCTGGGATAAGGTAGGGTACAGAAAGGGCCTTAGTTATAATTAGTGCAGACCCACTGAAATAATTTGGACTTAAACCGGTAGTACTTAGCCAGCATTGCCAATGCTGAGGAATCTTGGGAATTGTAGTCCAATAACACCTAGAATGCCACATAATTCCCACTCTTGAAACAGACACTCAAACCCAGATCATTTCAGTAGGCTAGCTCCAATAACTGCTAAGTCTGGCTACAACCTCTTATTTTTTTTCTGTGCTATGCTTAAAAATGGGAGACCCAATTATCATTTCTTATGAATGTCAATACACTGAAGAACATGATAATAAATTTTAAACCTAGATAGTTGCCATCCAAATCCTTGCTAAATCTGTTAGTTTTTAAAGAGTCCCTACCACTAATGTCCTCCTTTTAAAGTGTCCCTACCACCAATGAATTCAAAAAGAAAGCTCTTTTGTATAAGCAGTATAGCTTATACATTCCTTGTACTTTCTGTACCTAATACAGGAAATCAAACTTTTCAATTGAGTTTAACATTTCACCATAGGAGCAGTAAGTTACTTATTGTATTGGTACATGCTCTGCAGCCCCAGCAAAATAAATAAAATAAGATAAACTTAACAATCATAGTATTAAAAATATAAGAAAAAACCTTTCTGATGGTAATACAAGTACTATCACAACTTATTTTAAAGTAAAGAGAAAGCGCTTTTCGAATGTCTCCTTTGTGGTAATACTCAACAGGCCTAGCAAATCTTACTGTACAAAATTGTGCACACTGTTCAGATAATTTTGTGGATTGATTTTTCTTTTTCTTTTTTCTTTTCCACAGTCTTGGTGGCACTAGATAGAATTACAGGAACACTAATCCCAATTAAATGATACTTCAATATATTAAGGACTCTGGAAAGAGCTTGAAAGACTAACTTTTGTGATAGAAAGCACATTTAAAAACACAAATGAATAAGCCTCAGAGCAAATCAACACTAAACTCTCCCTAGAAAGGAAAGAAGACTACATTGAGTCTGTTGTACTGTGGACACATTATGAAATAATGTGACTTACTGGAAAATGTGATAATGCTTAGCAAAAGTGGAAGGCAGAAGGAAAAGAGGAAGGTGGATTGATTCAATCAAGGAAACCATAGCCCTGAGTCTACAAGGCCTGAGCAGGGTGGTTGATAGCCAGCCAACCTGCAAGTCTTTCACTCAGAGGATTACTATAAATCAAAGATGACTTGATGGCAAACAAGAAAGAACAACTAACATTTTCCCCCCCCCACCCAGAGGGCTTTCAGAGCTTATCTCTTTAAAACATAGGTTTAATCCTTGTGAAATCAACCATGTTTATAATGCTTAATCATAAGCCATTTTTCCCCTGCACTGTTATAGTGTTATTATTCCACTTTCAACATCCTGTGGAATCCTGAGGTTTGTAGTTTACTGAGGCCAAAGAGCTCTCTGGCTGAGAATTCTAAATGCCTATCCATAAACTGCAAACCCCAGGATTCCATAGGATGTTGAAACTGGAATAATAGCAATCTAACAGTGTAATGCGGAAATCACCATAGTTCCTACCTCTCTTTTTCTGTTCCACTGAAATGATCCTACCTCCCTCCCTTTTTCTGAGATGATTTTCAGATTAAATAGCTATATGGCAGGAGGGTACACAAACGGACACCAACATGTTCATATCAATTATGTCAACAGATACATTTTTTGTTTTAAAAAACAAACAAATCCAGAACTTTGGTCAGAATGTAAAGTACCTTGACACACTGCCCTGTGGTGAAACATGTGTGGGAAGAAAAGCCTACAAAGAGCAAGAGAGGAGATGCATGAAGAAGAGGAGAGAAAGGGAACTATAGAGGAAAAATACACACTGAGAAAAACAACAAAAATTGTATTTCTACAAGATCTGAATTTATTAGCATCTTTAGTAGCTTAAAACAGTTGTTCAAGGTTGAAGGGGCAAATTAGGCAAAAAAAAAAAAAAAAGGGGGAAAGAGGATGTAGGGTCATACTCATTTTTTATGTATAGCATAATTTAATTTACTGTAATTGATCATTATAAGTTCAGCTTTCCCACTTTCACAGGAACATTTGTATGTATATTTGTGTGGGAGAGAGAATGAGAGATGAAGCAACTTGGAATGTTTGAATTCTAAGAATTTTCAGAATGTTATCTTACCTTTATGTCTCTAAATGGTTTATGCCCCCTTTCCTCTCCTCCTCCCAACTTTTTATGAAACCTGGCTTTCAGGAAGCAGAATATCCCAACCACAACAATCCTGCATCATGATATGGTGACAATCCCAGGTCATCCTTGAAGTTTCTCCCACCAGCAAAATACAGGGCCTATGTAATGTTTTAAGGTTCACAAACAAGCTTGAGTAATAAGAAGTAGGTAGAAAGGTAAATTCCATCTAAAGAGCTTTAAAGACCCTCCTGTATAACATTTGGTAACCATCCTCTAAATGTTATCAAGGCAAGTCTTCCACTTACCAACACTAAGGGAGTCTCATCAAATTGCACACATTGATATTACTGGCTGGCCTTCCTAGCATTTCCTACATGGGCCTTTCAACACCAGGGCAAAGACCTCTCTGGAGTACTAGATAGTAGTTTCACACTATATAAGTTGTTTTATTCCTCTGCTGCCACCTCCTCTCCTCTTTTTTCAGTATTTATGTGCTGAATGTCTCTTGTCCATACTTTCTGTTCATCTTGATTTTATGGTTGTGTTGCATTGACTAATTTTAGTAGAATTGCAAATAACGTTTTAAAAGAAATCCTATTCCTGCCACAGAGAATTTCTAGAGGCATATAAATTGTATATATGCATGCAAGTAGTAAGACTAAGTAAATAAATAACAACAACAACAAACTTATTTAAAAGACTTGAAAAGGAAATGCAATACAGATTGAAAAACCCCCCACTCCTGCATAGCTAAAATGGAAATTACCCATTTATAGACAAATACAGAAGACAGAGCACATTTACAGAACAAAGCTATTTAGAAAGGAAGCAACTAAAGAGCTCTATTTTAAAAATCTAATCAGAGAGTTAATGATGTTTATACTGAATTCTGGCTTCTATGCACTAACAAAATGAAAATAGTGCTAACACAATGTAGAAACATCTGAACCTGTTAAATATCCACATTTCTAAATCTAATAATACATTGTTTTTATCTTTAGCTATGAACAAAGACTCTGATTTTTAATATTGACTCTAGGTGCATCATCACTTATTTTTACATTTTTCTAATCAAGGAAACATATTGGGCATCTTTTTTCTATAAATAATTTTTCACAGATTTTTCCACCCTCTACTTTTATGTGGGTATAAAACCACAGAAGCAATTTGAATTTGTGATTTCCCAAAATTTGGATCTTAAAGTACAACTTTAGGGTAAAGAATAATTTCCAGAATCTTTCTTTGTTTTCCTCTGAAAATGGTATTGCAGAAGCTTTGCAATGTAATCCTCTCCATGTTTACTTAGAATATGTTTGAGTTGGGCTTTCTTTGAGATAGGGTTTAGGGTATCCACATTTTAAAACAAAACAACTTAACCATATGTCTTGCTCTTAAAGGCAGCAAGTGCCCTGGTAAGTAGGCTATAATAGAGGAAGCTGTTACAAGAGAGTCAAATCAGTCCAGGACTTATACTTGTAATCAGGGGAGTTTACTGATGCTGAAAGAAGGTACAGTAGCAATATCCAGAATCTGTCATGAGAAGCTAGTACTCAAAATAACCAAAGCCAAAAGGAAAGACAAATAGATTTAAAAGATAAGGCAGTCTAGAGATCAAGAATTCAGAATGAACCCATAAGCATGAAGTGTGTTGGAAGCTCAAGTAGAATGAAGAGTTGTGAACCACAAGAACTCTTAGCAGTTTCTGGGAGATTTGAGATGGCAAGTAGTTCATTGTTCAATGTTTCTCATATCAGGTTCTGCGGTAAGTATTGTCTTTTTTTGACACTCCCTTTCTTGTCTATGTGCTATAAGAAACTGGAGTGTCTCTTTGCTATCACACAGTTTTGGCTGAGGTGTGTGTGTGTGTTGGATCCTTGTTGAAGTTCCTAATCCACCATGTCTACCACTAGGGGCTCAGATTCAGGGAGGGAGCCATCATCAGAAAACAGAGGTCTGACTCTTCTGTGTCAGATCCCTCGGATTACACGAAGTTGAGCTATAACACTACACAGTTTTAACTCAAAAACTTGCTATCTATAAGGGGTTAAGAATAGAAGCCTCTTGTGTTGTCTGAACTGGACTGTCCTTATACACCCTTTGTCCAGATGGAACTTAGCTGACAAAACAGAAAAAAGTAAGTTCAGAAAAGTCATGCCCAATATGCTCTGCTGGGAATACAAAAGGGGTTTACTGGGATGCTGGGTTGTTGGATTCAACATAGTCATTACAGCTGATTTTCAGACATCTCTATATATTAATACTGTGATCTCGTTCACTAACATGTGGACAAGAACATGGTTATCTATTGGACTGCACATTTCTATAAATTTTGCAATCTTGCCGCAAAAATTACATAGAAAGAGTGAGGTTTAATTGCAAGTTTCTGCTGCTGGAATGTGGAAATTGAAAGGAAGGCAGTCAGGACTGATTGTATGGGCAGTGTTGCCACTGGATAATTTTATGGATACATTCAGAATTAGAACAAAGGACCGACAGCAATATGATCAATGTTTCAGTATACATAAAGAAAACACAAACATTGATCTCTTGAGAGTTTTTCAGCTTCAACAATTACAGAAGTAGTGTACATAAAGTCTTATGTATGCTTCTGTCACATTGGTATTGCAACATACAGTTCAAGAAAGTCCTTATTTTCTCACTTTTCAGTTACTGTGACATGAAAGCAAATACATTCTGTGGGCCATGTGTAAAGTACTGTTGTTACCAGTGATCTGCAATACAGAATAGAGTGAAGGGTGGGGGGAGGAAATGGCCTCTTCACTTCAGAAATGATCCTTTTAGTATTGTAAAACAACACCAACAAAATAGTAATAAGTTTCAAAAGTTGCCAGAAGGAGTCCCATTTCTTTTATGTCCAAACTACCGGAGTTTAGGAGTTTTTGAAAACTTAAGAGCATAAAAGAATGTTGAAATGAAAATGATTTTTAGTGCCTTTCAGGGAATTAAACAATACACATTCAGTGGCAAAGTGCCCGTTGCACAACAGGACTGATGGACCAAATGTGCCTTAGGCACTCTTGCTGGTATCCCATTACATGTCTTCACAACTCAGTAAAGGGGTGTCTTAGCGCCTCTGCTGTGTCACTAGGTAGACATAAAGTTACATAACATAATAAGTCATATAGTATTCCAATGGTAATTCTTAACTAATTTCATTCTTGAGAGCAGCAATTAATTTTAGTAATTTTCTCCCTGCTGTGAGTTCTAAACTTATTCTGCATAAAATTTACATATGGTATTTTTGCACAGAAGACAGCATGTTCTGTGCAAGAAGGAGCATTTACTGCACAGAAATAATATTTCTTCCCTGCATAGAAAACGCTGCTTTTTGAATGAAAGTACAGATACTTTTCACAAAAGTACGGATGCTTTTTACAGTCTCAAACTGTGAAGATTCTCATTAGTCCAGATTAGTCCTTGTCAGGGTTTCCTGACTCTCAAAGAACATCTTTTGCTGTCATTTTTTGAATTTTTTGAATAATTAAATGTAAGAGCAAATTAAGCCTGGGGTCTCACAAGAGGCAACTTCATTAAACTTGAGACTATTGTACCTTGGACACATCATGAGATCAGATGAGTTACAGGAAAAGAAAATAATGCTCAGTAAAGTTGAAGGCAGCATGAAGTGAGGAAGACTGCATTGCAAGTGGATTGACTCAATCTGAGAAGTTACTGCCTTGTATTTGCAGGACTTGGGCAGGATTATTGGTGACTGGGGCTCATGGACAGCTTTCATTCATAAGGTTATCAAAAGTGAAGCTGACTTGATGGCAAATAACAACAAATGTTAATTCAGATGCATTACTCATAATGGACACATCCACAGTACATTTTTAGGATGTTGTCACTTTATGTTTATGGAAAGAAAGTATTTGTAATTGACGTCTATTATTGTTCTGTACTCTGTACCAAATCCATGAATATTGAGTACAAGCTGCTACATTCTTTTAAAAAATGATGATAGTCAGAGATTAACTATAGTCCAAGGGCACTGTGGGACATCCAAAAATTGAGAATTGTTTTGTCTAATGCTATGTGAACCTGGGAATATTTCCTCCTTCCTTCTGTTATTTATAAAATAGTTCTGTCCTGTAAATATTAATAATTACATTTCTTTAAGCAAATCTGTAAGCCTAGCTTACAAGACTTGAAAGGCTTGCACTTGAATGGCTTAGACTTTGCATAGCTTGGACTTTGTATAGCTTTCTTCCTTCTCTAAACACCTCGATAAAACATTCAGAGTGCACGTAGCTGGCAGGCTTCAGAACTTCAGACATCTCCCTACTACATGGAATACAAAAGTTACAAAGATGGGTCCATGCTGTGAAATTCTTTCCTTAATCATGTGTCAAAGAGAACATCAAATAGAGATCAAATCCTATCCAAATGTCTGACACCTTGATTTTAAATGCACTTGGGGTTGTGTGTCACAAATGATCTTTTGCAACATGGTATTTAATTGTTTGACTCAGAAGGAAAATGTAAGATGTCATGTGTGAAAAGCTTGTATGAGTATCTGGTAATCAAAATGTCTTGCTCAGGTACCTACTTGGACTGAAATAAATGCTTAAAAAGCTCATGTATTAATCTCTCTGTCAGAAGAAATATTGTTAACAAGGCTTTTACACTGAAATAAATGTTAGTGGTTTTCATAAACTTTGCTCTCACACTTTTCTGAAGACCATCCTCACAATATACCATCATCCACTGGTTAACATCAGGGATTTTAGCAGCTGCTGGATGGTCATGTGATGTTCTTCACTTGGATATTTACCAAACCATCAGTTTCCCAAAAGCTGTACTTTTCTGTCTCAGCATTCTGTCGGTGACTGGGACTGAGAGAACAGATATATTTTATTGTACAAATTCTTCCTATACAAAAAGGCCAGTCTCCATCTTTTTTAAAGTGTACTGCTTGGTTTGAGCCAATGAGATACATGATGGAAGAGAGAGAGGAGATATTAATCAATATGGATTAATGGGAAGGGAAAGCAGTTGGTCCTCCACATTGGTGGGGTTGTCTTCCATGATTTGATTATTTGTGAGTTTCCTCACCTACCACAGGCATTTCTTTTCTCAGGGAACCTTTCCTTTCAGTGGCTCTGATCAGGGCACACAGCCCTTTAAACTCTCACCTCTGGTCTCCTCCTCCAGCAGCTGTTGCCTGGCCAGTTAAGAACAGCTGATAGCCTGATTTCTCAGCACCATAAACCCTCTCCTGATGCTCCCCTACACCCAAGAAAGGAGATGGGTGAGAGAGGAAGTATAGAGCTACCATGCTGATCCACCCCCTTTCCTTCTCTTTTCCCTGACCTGGTTTCAACCCTGGGTGCCTGCTTTCTCACTGTACCTTATCCCCCTTTCCACAGGCTTTTTCTGAGGAGTCAGAATAAATATGGCAAACAGCTATTAGGCAGTAGTAGTTGCAGGGTGGGTGACTCTGGCAGAATATTTTTCACAGACAACAGCAGTGGCACCATAGCTAACACTTATTGGTACTCTGCAGAAGGAGGCACAATAAACCTTTCTTGCATGTCTTTTACCATGAAAACCCTATGATGAGACAATCCAAAATTAGACAAGAGTTAGAGCCAGAAGATAAAACTCCCAGGTCAGATGGTGCACAGCGAGCTATTGGAGAAGAGCAGAGGACAATTACAAGTTGTGCTGTGGCTAAAGATGCAAATGGACTCAAGCTGAAAAATGTTCATGTTCAGAGGCAAAAGGAAAGTCCAAGGCTGCACAGCACATATTATAGGAACACGGAATGTGAGAAACATGACTCAGGGAAAACTAGACATACTAAAACAAGAAATGGAATACATAGACATTGCTGTACTTGGAGTGAGCAAGGGAAAGTGGACAGGAATAGGACATTTTGAGATAACTACACAGTGTTTTACTCAATAAATGAAAATCTAAAAAGAAATGGGGTGATATTTATAGTGAGGAGATGTATAGTAAAAGCAGTCAAAGGATACAAGGCAAGTGTGACTGAATCATGTCAAGATTTCAGGGAAAACCCATCAATATAACTATAATCCAAATTTATGCCTCAACTATTGAGGCAACAGAAGAAATTGAAAGTTCTGTACTGGAGTCCAGGAGGAAATTGATCACATACCAGAACAAGGCTTCTTGTTAATTCTAAGTGATTGGAATGCACAAGTAGGAAACAGAACAGAATAAAAGACTGTATGAAAATTTGGCCTAGGATCAAGCAACCAAAGAAGCAACTATATACTTGGACTTCACCTGATGGCCAGTATAGAAATCAAATAGACTCATTATTAGAAGCACAAGATAGAGGAGCTCTATTCTGTCTGCATAAACAAGAATAGGGTGGATTGTGCAACCATGAACTGCAAATATCAAAAATTAGAATAAAGCTAAAGAAGAACACTAAATCAACCACTGTGCCAAAATGTAACCTAAATAACAATTCTATAGTATTTAAAGATAATGTTAAAAAAAAGGGGGGGCTATTAAGTCCAATTGACTGGGAACCAATCCAAACTCTGGATTGAAGCCAAGGACATTTTCAGGGAGAAACACAAAAAGACAACATCTGTTGCCAAACAGAAAGAGAAGCCTCAATGGATGACAGTTGAAACTCTTCAAGCAGATAAGGATAGAAGATAAGGAAAAATCAAAGGTAACAGAAATAAGGTTAGAACCCTAAATGCAATTATTCAGCCACTTGTGTGCAAAGAAAACTACTATAATAATCAATGCAAAGAAATAGAATACAACAACAAAAAAGAAGAACAAGAGACCTCTTCCACAAGATCTGAGAAATCAAAGGGAAATTTAAACCAATAGTGGGGATGAAGAATGACCAGCAAGGGAACCCATTATATTAGCAAGTAGAAATAAAAAGATGAGGGAAACAATACACTGAAGAGCTATATAAAAAATATCAGAGAATGACAGATTCATTCAAGGAAGAACAATTTGAACATTATCCTACAATTTTGGAAAAGGAAGTGGAAGCTACACTCAGATGGCATCCCGATGGAGCTGCTTCAAACTACATAGAAAGAATCTACTCTAGTTTTAACTATAATCTATCAACAAATATGGACAACAAAAACATGGCTCACAGACATGCAGATGACACCATACAACCAACAGAAAAGAGGAAAGACTCAGAAGAAATCAGAAGTATAGTAACACTAGGAAGGGCAGCTATGAAGGAACTAGACCAGATCCTGTATTATAAAGATATATATCTCTGAATACTAAAGTTAAAATTGTCCATTTATTTGTCTTTGCATGATTCTATGCAAACTTCTATGCATGGTTGTGAAAGCTGGACAGTGAAGAAAAAGCTGGATAGGAAGAAAATAATTTCATTTGAAATATACTGCTTGAGAAGAATTCTACAGATACTATGGACTGCTAAAAAACAAATAAATGGACCTTACAACAAATCAAGCCCCAACTCTCCCTAGAAGCCAAGGCAACTAAATTGAAACTGTTGTATTATCATGAGAAATCATGACACACTAGAAAAAGCAATAACTCTTGGTAAGGTATAAGGTAGTAGGAAAAGAGGAAGACCAATGAAGCCACAGTCCTGCGTTTGTAAGACCTGAGCAGGGCTGTTGATAACAAGGTGACTTGGAGGTTTGTCATCATAAGTTGAAATTGACTTGATGGCAGTTAACAACAATGAGAACAATAATACCTTGGACATTTCATGAAGGCAATACCAAAAGAGGAAGACCACCACAACACAGGTTGATTCATTTGATCAGTCAACTCAAACCACAATCCTAAGCTTTCAAAACCCGAACAGGGCATATAATTACATAATTTCTTGAGGTTCTTTCATTCATAGGGTTACAAGAAATTGAAACCAACTCAACAGTAATTAACAACAATAAGAAAAATTTCACTTATTGGAACTCAACATTCTTGCATTTTTTTCTGAACTCATTGTGGGATTTAAAGTCCAGACTAAGAATTACAAGTGTGCTGGGATTTTTGTGAAAAGTTAGCAACTCTTTTATGATTTTGGACAGCAAGGGATTGCAATATATACAAATGAACAAAGGTTAAGCCTTCTATCCTCTGCTGGTGATGACAGCAAAATGTAATTCTGTACGCAACAGGGGAATTTCCCATTAGATCCTACCCTGAATCCCTATGGAAGCGACAAAAGGTACCATCTGCTTTATAGACTTTAAGAGGTTTATTATCCAAATCAGAATAAGATTTGCAAAAAAGCGAAACAGATCACAGAACCAGAGATAATGAAAAGACAGTAGGAGAGGAAGTTTGCTAAAGCCTTCAGTTAAAAGAACCTTCAAGACTGAAATAATGCTACGAGTTTAAGCTATGTAACAGATGCCATTTTAATGGAGTCACAGATACATCAGCTTCATGTTTGCTAGCACAGGCAGAAAGGACAGAAGAGTTTTTCTGATTTCTTTCTGAGGTAAGAAAAGAATAGCAGAGAGATAATTAAGGACAGTGTTATTCATAAGGTAATAATATACATGGTGTAAATGGATCATCTGAATTTGAAAATCCCTGAGAAATTCATGGTGGTGGATAAGACTGTTAGTCGTTTCTAATCATAATTGCTATATGCTACTTCCATGATCTAAGGCTGTTGTAGGTGGGTGGTGGAAAACAGTGGAAAAGGGCTTGTACATTCATGTCCTGATTGTGGGCTCCCCCCAGGCATCTGGTTTGCCACTGCAAAAGACATTACGATGAATAAGATAAGTCTTTGGTTGGATTCAGCCAGACTCTCCTTACATTCTTATGTTCCCATTGTTAACAATAGGATGGAGGAAGCTGAATCTCTGCTCTTTCATTGGTCCTCAGAGCCTTCTAAGCTACAGTTGTCTCCCCATTGGGCTGTGTTATTAGAGCTTATATGATAACAAAGGAATTGTAGTGACCAGAATATGTGAGGTATAAACCTGTGTTAACCACCTTCAAACACATACCACAACCCCAAACTTGTGGCTGCTTTACAATGCTACAAGTCCTAATGGATTTATTTACTATTTTGTTTATTTATTTAAAGTATTTATGTATTGCCACCCAGCCCACAAGGGCTCCTGAGGAGATGAACAAATAAAAACCAATTAATACAGAGATAAAAACATTTTAAAAACAAGTTAAAATGCTCTTTAAAAATTCGTAAACATAATCTCAATATAATCTTAGAATCCTTTTTTAAAACTGTTAAAAGAGCAATTTCAAACACTGAATGCTATATAGAACAGTACTATTTTGGCTGTCCTCTGGAAGCTGAAAAGAGATGGGGTCAACCAAACTTCCTTGGGCAGGGAGTTCCACAGTTGAGGTGATGCTAAAAAGAAAGCCTTGTTATATGTACCCATCAACCTAACTTCATGAGGTGCTGGGACACACAAAAGGGCCTCCTTTGAAGATCTCAAATTTCTGGCAGGCTTGTATGGGAACAGGTGGTATTATATCTTGGCTCCAAGTCTACACATATCTCAGGGCAATCAGAAGTGTAGTGGCAGTGTACTTATGTGGCTTTATGTACTGAGTACCTTCATACTGTAAGCAAGGAGAATCACATTTTAATGCTTTCTCCTGGGAGAACCAAAACTCACAATCCACAACTTCACAGGTAATTGGAAAACTAGCACAATAGGAATTAGAATGAAAGGGTTATTAATTAAATTTTGTCCTGAGTCCTGTTGCCTAGTCCCAGCTAGAGTATACCCACTGAATTAATTGTTGAGTGGTGAGTCAGCATCTAGATAACTCCCAATCTACTGGGTCTACTTTAGTTGAGACTTCCAGTAAGATTTTGGAGGGAAACCTAACATGGCTTCACATGGATCAACCCAGAAAAATGCTTGCATCTCTGTTAATCATGTATCTTGGTCCTAGGAAATTTCTTCCAAAAAATTCAAGCAGACACTATGAAGGTTACATGGTATATCTTGTTCCCTATAATAAACTGGGGAATGGTTGTTTACTTTTAAGAAAGCTGTACATGGCTAAATGGTGATTAGAAGTTGAGACTTCTATCAAATTTGTTACCTTGATTAAATATTTCCAGCATATACCAGTAGTGACTTGGCAGCCATGGTAAACTATATTAGAGTGTATGAGCCCATGCCTCAGGGCTGTTTTGATCCTGGTCTGTCAGAATGGGACACAGGAATCAATTTCTTCCTGTAACTAAAATTGATTCACCAGCACGGCTTATTAACCTGTTTTGTGAAGCTGAGGCAAGCAATTCTATTTGATGACCAACCATAGAATAGTGAGACCAGACACAAAAACTTGGGTTAAGAAAGGGGCACTTTATTTAACCTATAACCTATTTAATCTGTGTTGAACCTGGAAAGGAGCACCTGTTGTCTCACTGACAACAGGTGTCACTCCTTGACTACCTCCTCAGCATTCCCTTGGGTGAAACACCTAAACCCCAAGAGCCATCCAACAATTAAGTTACTCCCTGACAGCCATTCATTGTTGTTGTTGTGTGCCTTCAAGTTGTCTCTGACTTATGGTGACCCTAAGGCTGACCTATCACAAGATTTCCCAGGGCTGAGAGTGTGTGATGTGCCCTAGGTCTTCCAGTTCATTTCCATGACCAAGTGGGGAATCAAACCAGAGTCTATGGAATCGGACCATAGTCCAATGCTCAAACCACTATAACACATTGACAGTTATTTACTGGAAGGTAAACCTACGGCACTCTTACTCAAAACTTTAAAAGTGAGAGCAAATCCCCATGTCAACCTCAAGGATAGACTCCTTCCCACCTTCCAGGTCTCAGGAGCTAAACAGGCCATTCCAGAGGCTTACCCTTCACAAACAAGGATGCCAAGGTATACAATGAACTCATATATTCTTTCCTTGCTACCTGTCATAGACAATGATAAGTACCTGCTTAGTCCCTTTCCCCCACTAGGCCAGACAATAGGGTGTTCACCCCCCATTGCAAGTCTCCCAGAAAGATCATATCTGGTTCTTTTGATAAGTGAACGCCATCAGCCCTGTAGAACTCTGGCTGATGGGAGACTGTATTGAGATGTGCAAGCAAGTGGCCCAACCCTTTATAAATCTCTGGATTAACTCTCCTCTGAGCTAGGTTTAGACACTGGAGATCTCTCTTACCTCACCAAACTTGGCATGGCAAAATGGACAACCAAGGCAGCATAACTCTAGACCACCTGTTCACCATCAGAATTGGTGACGACACGCATACCTCTTGATAACAGAAGATCATTAACACCTAATACACTGAAAGGAATGTGGGTCCAGACCCATAGGAAAAGCTGTGGAGGCATCCACAATCTTGAAGGAATGGGTGCCAAACTTAACTCCCTACAGGCCCAAGCTCTGCAAGGCCTTCAAGGTAACATTCCAAAACAGGTACCTAGTGAGGGGTGAAAAGTCACTGTAACAAAACAACAACCCAGGTCTACACTCCCAGAGATGTGTGTAAGATTGCATGGCACAAACTGAGCATAAAGCTGGATCAGAACACTGACTTCCATGTGACTTTAGACCCCACATCCTTCTAATCTGTCTTGGATCTCCTGATTCTTAGGTCCTTTCTGCATCATACCTCGATATTGCGATGTCCTGGTGGGATCCTGGCAATGCCATTGCCAGGATAGGATTGGGACCTGAATGCTCCCCACCACACCCAGTCAGCTGCTGATGGATGGGTAGTGTTAGGGACACTCTTCTCCCTTCTGCAGAACAGTATCAATGGCTGATCCCTTTCCCTGCCTCTGCCTGTGCTGTTCTACAGAAGGAAGCACTTGATAGCACTTTGGCCCTTACCGCATGCCCACAGCCAATGGGACTGCGGCAGAAAAGATGCCATTACCACATTTAGCATACATTACAATCACAACGGATGAGAATGTGACAGCACCTGGTCAGCAATGACATCATGTGAAAGTATGTGTCCTGGACTGGGAGCAGTGTGTCACCATGCTGGGATGACAATGTTGTGTTGTAAGGGCCTTAGAACCACTTGATGTTCAGACAAGAACCAGAGATCTGCCTGAAAATACACTTTGGCTGATGGGACCAATTCACTCATATACAAGGGTACAAAGAAAGCAGTCAACACTGTGGCATGAAAAAGAACAGCCTAATAGTCAGAGGTGTAAATCACAGTCCACACATCCCCCAGACCTATAATAATCTTATGGGGTAGAAATTACTAGGACTCAACTTCCAGCAGGCCAGCAGGCAGAAGCACCTGGCTGTAGCTCATTAGCCAGGAGAGCTCTCACACTAAAAGTGCCAGCTAGAGGGATCTTTGAATGGAGTATTACTCCCTCTGGATAAAGGGGAAGCAGAGGATTATGCATTAAGGTCTGGAATTCATGCTATTCATGTTTACTTGCTAGTAAATATGTTATGTATGGGAAGGACCAAGGGAATGACATCTTGCCCTTGCTGTGAAACACAGCAGTTTAGATTGAAAGATCTGATGGTAACCTGCTTTGTTAAAGAAGAAACTTCTAATTAACCTTTGAATTTATAAAAGTGAAAAATCCTTCTGATTAAAATGGAACAGTGGAGCCTGCACTGCTATTTTCTTTCTGCTTTCTAGTGCTGAATAATTCTGTTTGTCCACAAGATTCCTACAAACAAAATTAGAATATATGGGGTTGACATCTTAAAAAAGAATGATTAAACATTTAAGTGTATACACTTTGTTTATAGACTGAATTGCATTCTATTTGTAAGACAGAACTGGATTTTTAACAAGGAGAAATTACAATTTGAAAAAGTACGGATCTTATCAGTCTAATGTTGATAACATTGTCTGCCTGGAAGCTTCGGGCTAGACATGAGTGAAGTGTGTTGTTAACTCTGTAACTGCTTTGTAACAGCTGATCACAGGGTGCTCTGGCCTATACATGTGACATGAAGATCCAAAGAGACACATGAAGAGCCAGCCTGGACTTAAATAGCCGCTAGCTGCACCCCCATCATGTGTGGCATCCAGGTGCTGTGTGCCTCATGCAACAACTTCTGGTCTCTATCCCTGGAGGTCATCGAATGTGTACCTTCCTCTGCAGTGCCATTCACTGTGCAGGTACAAGTACGTATTCAGTTTAGGCTTTTACATTCCCAATGAACATTTTAAATAATTTTCAGTGTTATAGTTTAATGACATTTTAAGGACAATCTTTTGTATGCTTTTATACATAATGTATTTATGTTAATGTTGTAAGCTACTTTGAGTCCCAATTATTATGGAAAAGGCAGGCTATAAATAAAGATGATGTTGATGATGATGATGAGAGCCCACTGTCCAGATGATTTAGTAACTCTTCATTGTTTTTAATTATTGTGAATCTTTGCAAAATAGGGATAAAATCTCATGAGATAATTGCTTAAAATTAATATATGAATGAATAAATAAATTATTGCAGGGGAATTTTTTTTTTAAAGCAGGAAGCACCATTTAAAAATGAAATAGTGCCACTTCTATCTCTCAACAAGTTCATTTCTGTGTATGAATAACCCCAGCCTTACATTTTATTATTATGGTCATATATTTATTTTTTTAAAAAACACAGCTGATGATGCTTTTTGGAGCAACAGGCACAAGAAATACAGCATGACTTGTGTACTATGCAGTTTTTAAAAATATCTTCTTAAACTGCACTCTGCTGTGGCATATCCTGCTGAAAACAGAATGACATCCTGAACCCCAGCAATTGCTTACAAAACAGTTCAGATGTACATTTAGGAACCGATTAAAAGGAACATTGCAGGACCTTCATTTTGTAGCACTCTTTCTGATTTCTGGCTTTTGTAATATCACTAACAGTCATGTGAAAGAGAGACTCATGCATATTTTGAAAGAGAAAATACAATTTTTAAAGAAAACATGATCACTTCTCAGATTTGTGGTCCGCAAATACATTTTCAGTCTCAGTTTTGCGTGAATGAAAATAAATGTGCTTGCTAAAGCAGTTTCAAAAGCTAAAATGAAGCCTTGCTTGCATTTTTATAATAAAGTTATTATAGACATTGTATGTAAAATGCCAGTTTAAATTGAAATTTCGTATGAATCAGTTGTCAGATGAGTTTGCGACAAGATTGACACTGAGCATGACAGGTTGCAGCCTGAAGGGAACATTTTATTTAAGTTATGATTGACTGACAAAGGTTTTAGTTCTGACATGTCTCACTGAGCATAAGTTTGGCTTCACTACTTTGGTACTGCAGCTGCAGCAGGATCTGAAGCACTGCAGCAATCCATTATCAAAGAATGCAATGTTATAGCTGGACAAAATGCTGATGCGGAGATGGGAAGTCATGAATTGGCCCCTTGATCTAAAATCTACTGTCTAGAAGCAAGATAGGGAGACTGGCATATCAGATGGTTTGTTAAGGAATCTATTCTGCCAGTCAGCTGGCTTCACTTCTAGGTAACAGGTTTTCAATCAGAAACAAATACATTTGTTTCCATCTATATGAGCATGACAAGATGATGGATTAGGACATCACTCTATTTATACTTTGATTGTAGAAACAATGTAATAGTAATTTTAATAGAATATAAGATGTATCTATACTATACATTCTATTTGTTTTGTTCCTATTCTTTCTCTAAAGAGTCATAAACTCTAATTTGAGGAGAGTCTTGACAGGATTTACAAACTCAGAGCTTGGAAAAATGCTTTTACAATGAGGCAGCTCACAGAATTCCTCAGCCAATCCAGATATTCTCAGAGCCTAAAATTCTTAGAGCTTGGAAAATTTACTTGTTGGACTATAACATCCAGCATCCTCCAGACGGCCACTGCCATGGCCATTCTGTGAAAATCCTTAGTGATTTTCACAGAACAAATGATTCCAAGGTCTAGATGATATGAAATGTAGAATTGATCAAAATTTTTTTAATTTGCTTGGGGTGGGATGTTTGGGAACAAAAAAATCTCTTTTGATTTTTTTCTTTAGTAAAGCAATGGCTTGGGAACAAATACAATCACATACAAAATGTCTGCATCCATGCTCTAGTCTATCAGATAATGGTTAAGAGAAATAGGGGAACTAGATATTACTAGGGAGGCACATGAAGACAGACATGTTAGTAGCAATATCACATTCCTTATAACAACTAGCTTGACCCTAAGTGTGTTGAGTGGGATGAAAAACTGACTTTCTCTCTCATCAGATTCTGCTCACCAATGTCAGCTAATAAATGCTTGAGTATAAGGAAGACAAAGCCTTAAAATCTCTATTGCAATCTTACATTTCAGATTGTTTTAAGATGTCTGCTTTGGGTGATAAAACTCTAGGTTGTCCTGTCTTTTAGGTGCAAAGTGAAGACTATTGTTGAGGTGCTGGGTATCTCTTTAGGCAGGCAAGCTGGAGCTTTCAACAACTGCATCATTATGGCTCCCTCCCTCCCTACTTAATTATTTCTGAAACTACTGATTTTCTTCTTTAATGTCATTGACACTTAGACAAAGAAGGTACAGCCACCTGCTATGTCCTTCAAGCAGCGTGCTGGACACCTGCAGCACTTCCTTAGGAGCTAGTTGGCAAGAGATAAAATTAAAACTGGCATTACATCCTACATTTTGCTGTTGGAGAAGGAAACCAGGGATATGACTTTTGCAAAAGGCTAACATTTCATGCCAGTGCAACTCTTCACTGAAAAAGCTCCCCCACAAGTAAGTAAAATGCTCCAAAGGCATTCTGAAGGTAGGCTGTGGCAGTCTGTGCATAGTATTTCATTCAAGGAGTAAAATGTGTAGACTTTGAACAAAACAACACAGAGATATACAAATATATGGGGTGTTGAAAGTGATCTGTGTATTTATAACTGCAACCTCTCTTACTCACGCCATTCTTTCTCACCTCCCTTTTTCACTTAGATTAAACTATTGGCTCATTCTCCTCCTTTTTCTTCTTATTCCTGTGTCGCCCACTACATCTGTCAGCCAAGGAAAAGCTAATAACTATGTGCCAACTTTAAAAGAGACAAGATTCACACTCAAGCTGGGAGAAACTATCTTTGGTTCCTGAGCAGCAGCATTTTTAAGGACTATATAATTAGTGGAAAGTTATTGAAAAATTGTCACTATTGCCTGTTATATGGGTTGGGAAACAAGTGCATGGTGGGAAGTGAGGGGTGGGAAAAACAATGATACTAAAGTTCACTGAAGTGTATGCATGTCTGTGTCCTGAATGCCAATATGTTGACAAGAAAGTCATCACCAGAAAGCTCTAGTTAAGCTGCTAACTTGTGTATAGATGTTAACTTGTATATCTGGGACACTGGCTAGGATTTAAAGTCAGCCATCTTTTGGAAGAACCATTGATTTCCCCCCCAGTTAAACTCCATTTTGACTCTAGAGTTCTTTTGCAAAGATTATCAGATGCTTCATGGTATCCTTCTTTTAGTTTACTGTCTTCCTTGTGATTAATTTTTTAAAAACTGATTTATTTATTTATGTCTGAGATGCTACCAATTATGGAACTAGAAAAATACTTTTCCTTTCCTCATCTTTCTCTTTACTGAGGTCAGAATAACACCAGTGTTGAAGATTTCTAGTCTTAGGTTTTCTATAAAGTACCTATTAGCCAACATAAGATTTTTTTCTGTTTCTCCTCAACATAAGAGAATTTTTCAAATATATATGTTGTTTGAGGAAATGAAAAAACACATGCAAAAGGTAATGTTTTTAAGAGTACATTTCAATAAGTTTGTGATCTGAGTTTCCTTCTGTGCTTTGAGAAAGATGGGATTTCCCTAAGAAAATATTTAGCCTTATTGAATAAAAACTACAAAAATGCAATTACACTAAAATCTCTATATCACGCTGACTCTCTCGTATGAATCTTCAGAATACTTAAATTGTAGAGTTGTAAGGGATCCCAAGGATAATCTAATCTAAGACCTTGCTAGTGCAGGAATCCAAGGTTTGATTTATTTTATTTTATTTATTGATTCATATCCCACCTTTCTCCTGACAAAGGATCCTGAGGCAGCTTGTAAAAAGTTAAATCAAAGTAAAATGATATGGCTCATGTTGTGTTCTGTCATTCCAACTCAGATAGGTTTGTGCAGAGCTAAGAAAGCTATAGAGAAGGTTAAAAAAATTAATAGAGGTTTGAAATACTGTCTTTACAAGGACAAGCTAATGTATTTCTGTAATTACCTGGATAAGCTCCATGAAGTGAAAATGGGTTTTTCTGAGTATGGATTTCACTGCAACCATTGTTTCTGTGCTTTTGGATTTTTAGGGTACTTTTCTTATATTTTGTAATTAAAATGTCTTTATACACATACTCTCACGGAAGATTATATAGACATCACTGTTTTTATAGACATGCTGTCTGCTTGTAACTTTTATTGGCCAGAATTGTTTGCTATGTGACAATTTGTGTGTGTATTTTTACCTCCTGCTAGAGGTGTCTGAGTTTTTTACTCTCAGGCTCACAGTTTGGGTTTTCTCCTAGACTCAACTCTGAGCCTGGATGCCCAGGATTCAGCAGGTTTCAGCAATGGCCAGGAGAGCATTTGCACCATTAAAACTTGTGTGCCAGCTGTGCCTGTTCCTGGAGACAAAGATCTGGCTACAGTGACACATGTCATCTCAATTGGACTACTATGACACACTACTATGGCCATTTCTTCACTACTATGGCCCCTCCCTAAACTGCAAACCCCAGGATTCCATAGGATGTTGAAAGTGGTATAATCGCGCTATAAGAGCGTAGTGCGGAAATGGCCTATCTGGGGCTGCCTTTGGAAACTTCAGTGAGTTCAAAATGCAGTAGCCAGAATGCTTACTGGGGTCAGTTACAGGGAAAACATAACTTTGTTGTTAAAACAGCTCCACTGGCTACTTGTTTGTTCCAGGCACAACTCAAAGTGCTGATCATGACCTATAAAGCCCTATATGGCTTCAGTCCAGACTATTTGAAAGACTGGATTACCCTATACAAACCTGCCAGACCTTTAAGATCCGCAGAGGAAGTCTTTCTGTCAGTCCTGCTACTATGCCAGGCTTGCTTGGTGAGGACACAGGAAAGAACCCTCTCATTGGCAGCTTCCACCCTCTGGGACACCCTTCCTTGGGAAGTTGGGCTTACCTCTTCCTTGCTCTACTTTCTCTGGCAGACAAAAATATTCTTATTTAAGCAGGCTTTTAATATGTAAGCAAGTGGGCTTTTAATTTATCAAGATGTTTTAAACATTTTTGTATTTTTTAATAATTTTATATTTCTTTTTAATGTTTTTAACTGCTTTAAATGCTTTATTAATGTTTTTAACTTTTTGGAAGCCACCTTAGATCCCACCTTGTGGAAGAAAGGCAGCATACAAATATACTACATATAATAAATACATACATACATACATACATACATACATACTGTAGCTAACCAGAATTGGGTACTACTATGAACTTTGACTTGAAAAGATGCCAGAGGAGGCTGGCAGTCCTGCCATGGCACTGGCAGCGGCAGAGCCTGTTCCATCCCAAACAAGAGCAGTAGATTAGGATGCAGAGACATTTTATCCTTTTATGCTGTATATCAAAGCTCAAGGAACAAAGGCTATGGCAACAGCCATGATTTGTTGTAAGTACAGAATACTAAGCTAATGGGATCAGCTAGGCTGCTTAACTGAGCTGCTTAACTGCCAAGATCATTCCACTGCTGCAGAACCACAGCTCTCAAACTCATATACAACCTTGATGAACATTTCTGACTTCCTGGAACTCTGACTTTGGATAAGTACTTTTCAACTACTCTTTCTGGTAAGCCCTTGTTGACTCTGAAGTCTACTCAGGGCCTTGAACCTCATGCTCCTATTTGTCACCCTGTATAAGCCTAGGATCTGGCTCAGCTTTCTCCTGCCAATGCCTGTGGACTTTCTGTGTGCTTACCTAGGCACTCAACACTTTACAGGACAGTTGCAATGGGGGAGGTATCAGGTACCAGTCATTATTTTGTCTTGGGAGAGATCCATAGAGAGTGCATGGTTGTTACTACCTTGGTACATGCTGCTACTGGTGAAATGGAAATTCCTGCATACCACACTTGGGGAAGGAAGGCAGTGGAGGTGAAGGGGTGGAAGAAAGGAAAAGAAAAGAGCCAGGAGGTTGTATCTGATGCAGCAAGGGAGAGATGAATAAGGGAAGTTATCACATATTTCCATTTTTATATTACCACATACTTTCTAATTTTCTGACAAAGATAGCTGAGATAGCTGTGCCTCTAACAGGGGCAAGTTTCAGTGACATGAAGAAATGCCAGAAACTTTCTCAATATCACTGAAGTTCTACCACAGTTGAGGATGAGAAGGAGTGAATAAATCAATTTCATTTGAATTTGTGCCAATCCAAAAAAAAAAAAAGAAAAAGAAAAAGAAAAAAGAAAAAAAGAAAAAAGAAACAACCCCCCCCCAAAACCCCAACCATCCTAAACCCCCTGAAAATAAAAACACCCAAGACCTCTTGGATTGGCTAACAAATACCCTTATAATTCCATTGCTTGGCCAAACCCCTTATACATTTACTTTTGTTTACCTGTTTTCATCTGTGAAAAGTTGAGGGTGTGCAAAATTATTGTGGGAAACCATGTCAAATGCTTTGCTAAAATTAATATGCTGTATCTACAGCATTTCCATGATCTATGTACCTCCATCAAAGAAAAGGAAATAAGGCTGGTCTGACATTAATTTTATTACTTGTTTTTGTTAAACCCACGTTGATTCTTAGTAACCAGTCTATTGCTTTCTATATGCTCAAAGAAGGGCTGCTTAATAACCTGCTCCAGAGTGTTGCCTGGGAGTAACACCACACTGACTACTACTGTGGTTCCTTCAGACTCTTCTGACCCTGTATGTGTACTCCAAGAAGTATCAACAAATTACAGTTCTGAAACAGGGGTGGGGATATGTTGAGGTTTAAGTGATTGCACTGGCCTTCAAGGGATGCAGGAGAACTGCACCCTCTGAAAATGTTTTTGCCTCCAAATGCCACCAACACTCATTAGGGTCGTGGCATTAATGTCATCATTTTATTGGTATCTTATGGGTTATTTTAGGCCCAGGAGATGTCTTTTGTTTTATAACAGGAAGTGACCCAGAACTCACTATGTCACTTCCTGTTGAAAATAAAAACTGTTCTGGGCCTACTTATCCCTTCCAAACATTGCATCTCAAATGACCTAGGAGGCATTTGAGTACATCTGGGGCAAAAAAATTGGGGCAAAATAATTGTGGGCATTTGAGGCAATCACCTTTTGGTCTCTGGGTGCTCTGGAAGCAACAAAATGGGTCTGCAAGGCTGTATGCAGCTTGCAGGCTGCACTTTTCCCATGCCTGCTTTGAAATTTAGTCTGAGAGCTATTTTAGCATCCAGGGATATAATCTATTTGGATTTTGGGGATTGTTCTTTTTTAAAATAATGAGATATGCTGTAACCATGGACTACATGCCCTTCCTTTTCCCCTTTCCCTACTTATCGTAGAATGAACAGCACTCCTTGCCAGACAGCAGCCTGAGGCAAAATAGGAGTTGACTAGGTCCATCACCTCTCCATCAACTGGTCAGTGGACCATGCCTTCCTGCTTTCCTTCTTGCTCCTAAGAGAGCCAAAGAAGCACTTTTTTTTTTCCTAGTGAGCCTCAGCTCATTCTAGATGTTGGGCTTTCTGACATCATCCTTGTTCATTTGTGCAAGTCTATCTATCTCTTCCTTTGCTGTGTTTCCTTCCTTTTGTCCCTTTTCTGTGTCTCTTTCAAATTTCAGCTTGTTAGACAGGAGCCTGTACTTCTTAACCACCCTGTTTCCCTTCTTTTACAATTGTGCCTTAAGGATTTCAGTTTCTAAAATCTCTCATCCCTCTTGAACTCTTTTTCTTTCAGGATCAGTGATGTGAATGATCATACAATTTGGCTCAGATCTCAATTTGGTCATATTGGATTGATTTGGAGCCAGTTTACTTTGACACAGCTTCCAAATTCAAGTTGGTTTTAGAGATATAATTCATCATTAAATTCCTTCTTGAAGGTAGCAATGAGTAATCTTTCTGCTGTGAGAAAATATTTGAAAACCATGTTGTTTCTCAAGGTTATATGCAGTTTGGGATTTATTCTATGCAAAATTCACACATGGTTGTTTTACAGAGGAAATAGCATGTGCAGATTTTACATCATGCATTTACATCATTTTCTCTGCAGAAAACATAATTGCACAGAATTCTGTTTTCTATGCAGAATATTCTGTCTCCTTTCCAAAACAGCCACATGCAATTTTTGCACAGAATAAGTTCTGAACTGGAAAGATTCTCAACAGTCCAGGAGTCTTCTCATCAGGGTTTCTCAACACTTGAAAATCATGTTCTTTAAAAATCATTCTTTCAATATTTTTGAATATTCTTTCCACCTCTAGGTAAGATTTGGTGAATTTTGCAGGCATAGTTCCCTTGCTCAATTTAAGACCGTTTCCTGTTAAGACAATTATCTGGTTAGGTTCTCCTGCTGATGGATCCAGCATTGCATGTGACCTTAATATAGACTTTCACTCACATGTTACTGGATTTCAGACTAAGTTGTTTCTTTGGACTAAAACTCTATCCTGTTGAGAGGATTCTGGGAGTTATAATCCCAAAACTCCCAAACACTGAGTTTTTGAAAGAGCATCCTCTGCCACCCTGTGTCTTCATCCAGTTTGTTAAAAGGTGATGTTATAGGAAGTGGGTGTCTTACATTTTAGTCCCAGCAACAGATTCTAGCTTTCATTTACTCTGCAGTAGCTATGACCAAACTATGTTCTGAAGCAGGGTAGCAAGGGGAAAGGATATGTGAATGAGGAAAAAAGAAACAAGCTAACAAACAAGATACATTCTTCTTGGATGAATGCATTGCCTACCAATGAAAATGTTGACTGCTTCGAGCAAAATGGTTTCTCAGCCTTTCTCAGAGTGACTTAGCATGTTCTAAAAACAAAACAGATGCCCAGATACTTTCTGCATTTGGCATTAGGGGGAAAGAGAGCATGTCCATCCTTCCATGATGGGAAATATGCAATGGTGAAATAGATTTATCCAAAGAAAACTCAAGGTGATCAGACTGATCAGAGCAGTTGTATGATAAGCTATAATCCTGAGCAAGTCCTTTATACTTGGCAGACTCCATTAACTTCAATAGGATTTACTGGCATATGCCACTGGGCTAACAATTGAAATCCTCTGCTGCAATCCACAAATCATTTACCTCAGGGAAGTCCCATTAATAATAATTAGTATTTCAGAAGGGGAGGTGTGAGAATGGTAACCCTGACATATACTGCATTGTGTGTCACTAGAGAGGAATTTAAGTTGATAATATTTAATCATAGGAAAAAAATGGAAGGCATTCCTTAATCCTGCCATATTTATCCGTATTACCATAATACCCTCTCCCCAGCAATTTTCTCCTACCTGATTTGTTGAAAAGTGCAACAGGCTTAACTTATCACATGCACTGTTAGAGCAGAGGAAAGAAAGGCCCTTTCATTCATTTTTCTCTCTCTGCTGGCACATCTCTGTTAGAACACTTGTCCTCAGAGCTCAGCTTGTAGTTGGTATAATGAGATGGGAGTTACAGAAAAGATAATGATAATAGGATTTAGTGTAGCAGTGAGAAAATATAACAGAACCTAAGAAGAACATCTTGTGTCAGTAACTGTTAAATGGATGCTTAACCAGAAGATGTAATTACTTTACATTATAATGTGCCACCCGAAAGGGCAACAGCCAGTTCCCAGGGAATGGAGAGAAAGGGCAAGGAGTCTCTGCCCTTGAAAGGCTTGCTACTTAACAGTGCAGTCTTGCAAAATTTTATGTCTCAGCTGAAGGTGAAATACTCAGTATAACCCTATTGTGTCTTAGGGTTTCTTTGGGTATTATATAGGCTGCCCATTCATTTGTCCTATTGGTAAAGCTGGCTCTAAGAACATTGCCGTTGTTGTTGGTATCATCATCAACATCAGCATCATTACTGTCATAATCTTTTTTTATACCCTGCCTTTTTACCCAAACAGGAATTCAAGATGACATAGTTTAAAAAATGAATACAATATAGCTAAAAAAGGTCAGTGAGTTGATGGATTTAAGTCACTTCAATGACTTGACTTAGACTCAACTCAGCAATAAATGATGCACTGACTCAATTCGACTTGTGACTTACATATTTTTAGTGACCAACTTGCTGCTATTGGTTTGGTAACATAACACATTCATCTAGAAACCTTATGACTTTGAACAACGCTGCCATCTGTTTTTGCCCACTGAGCACATGACAATGTGTCTCAAACCCAAAGCCTGGGTGCACTTCTCAGAGGGGTACAGCAAACAGGTTAGGCAATGGGCTTGAGGCAGGATTGAGGTCTGCTCAGCAGCCTGTCCTGTTGCATACCAGAGGAACCTTCTAAAACTTTTCCTAAGAGCAGAAAGCAGGACTTGCCCCCACAGAACAGGACATGTTTCTCAGAAGCAAACAGCAAAAGCGTTAGGTAATGTGCTTGAGGAGGAAGTATCCTTCTAAAGCTTATGAAACTTCAGTCATGGGGAGTAAGAAGGATCCTATTCCCCACTTCCAAAGCTGCAGATGGCAAACTCGCAAATGTGGAGTGCGGGATTTATTTAAATTGTTAGAAATTGACTTTACTTGACTTTGTCCAGAAATTCTTGAAGATAAGTTGGGGTATAAAGTTGGTTCCCTGACTTGAGACTTGACTGGAGACTCAACTTGATAGTATCTTGCAAGAACTTTAGACCCAACTTTAGACTTGAAGGCAGAAACTCTAGGCTTGACTTGGCACTTGGAGTAAAAGATTTAACTACAAAAGGTCACCATTAAAAGGTAATTAAAGTATTCATAATATTAAAATAATCTAAAACATGCACTTAAAAGGATAAAGACAAGTAAAATATAATTTGCAAGGAACATGCAGTTTAGGTGGAGACAAAATGACATAGTAGATAACACAGACATGTTTATGATTTCAAGGGGATTTGCACTGAATTTCCCACATGTAAAACCAATGTTTTCTGAACATATCATGCTATATGATGCAGAGAGAGAGAGAGAGAGTAACAATAGATGGATGACTACAAAAAGGATTTTTTTAAAGAAAAGAAAACTTTAACAAGACAGACCTACTAGAAAGAAATGTTGGGCACATTTCACTGAAAATGGGTTGAGGTTATGAAATGTTAATAACTGAAGTTTATGGGGACATGACTCACAATTCAGGGAAACAATAAAGGAGCCACAAGTATAATGGTTTGCAGGTGATTGTGACTCAAAGGAAGCATTATTGGCTTAGCAGGTTCCGCTGCTGGTTTCAAGTAGCATTTCAGGTTAAGTTGTAACAGTTTCATATCTTTGATAGAAATGTCTGTAGGTTAAATTATGTAGTAATTGCAATCAAGGGAATTCATTTTTCATATTAATTTCATTAGACATCAGAGAAAGAAGGTAAGTTTTCACAAATAAAAAGTTAGTTATAATCAATTACGGTATCTTTCCAGTAACTATTGCTGTTACATTAGCATTGTAACTTAAGTAATAACTTGACTGCTTTTGGGGTGCAAATGTAAGGATCTGGTTACTTTTATAGAAGTGTGACTTCACTAAGTGATTGAGGAAGAATGTCACATCCTTCAGGCACTGGTTTATGTTGTGCCCTGTACTTCTGCTGTGTGCTATGTGATGATGTGGAGGTAACCAGTGCCTGTGGCAAGATCTTCTTAACAGTTAAAGTTCAATAGTAGCAAGACACAAACAGCAAAGAGATAATCCAGGCAAGGGAAATCCAGAAGCAGAGCCAGATAGCAGAACCAAGATATCAAACAGAGTCCTGCCAGTGAGGCAGGTAAACTAGGTGAGGGAGGTCAGAAGCTGAAGTAAAGAAATAGTCATGGGTCTAACCAGACCAGTTCAAAAGAGCAAGCTGGCAGGGAAAATCCAAGAGGTGAAGTCAAATACAGTCCAAGGTCAGGCCCAGAAGATCAAGTTAAAAGAGAGCAAACAAAGAAACAAAGGATAAGATTTCCTAACAGATAATAGCGTTCTAACTGTGTGTAAGGCCATTTCAGCACATGGTATTTGAAACGGTGCAGTCCGTCCTCCAGGGAGGATGTCTGCACTTGGGAGCAGACCGGGTCTGGACTACTTAATGTAGATCCTTGCCTCAGCCCGCTCCAGAACAACCCCAAGTGGTCATCGTGTGCTTTTGAAAGACTGGAAAAATCAGGTCTTTCAAAAGCATGGAGCGTGCCACTGCGAGCCTGCTCCCTTGTGCAGATTTTCAGGCTTGCAGTAATGCAAGCCTCAGATCTGCCAAGGGTGGGCTTTAGGCTGGTGAGCTTCAGCGGTTGGTTGAGACCCTTGACCAACCGGAAGCCGCCATTTTCAGTGCTGGAGCAGTGTGGAGCGACGAGCAAGTACTGCTCTGGAGCAGCCGGGACTGGACCAGGGAGCCAGAAGATCCGGTAAGTAGCGGCACAGGGCAATTCCCTCACCCCATGCGGAAATGGTCTTAGAATTTATTTATTTATTTATTTATTTAATTGTATTCATGTGCCACTTTTTCTCTCAGAGTGGGACCCAAGGCAGATTCCAAAAAAGTTTAAAAAAATTAAAATTATTTAAAACAATTAGAAATTTTAAACCTATAAAAATATAAAAAATTACAACAATTTTTAAAAACAGCTTAATAAATAAGAAAAAGCTCCCCTGCTCACATATTAAAAGCTTGCTTAAAAAGAAATGTTTTTGTCTGCTGGCAAAAGGAAAGCAGGGAGGGGGCCAGCCTAGCCTGCATTGGAGAGTCTCATAGGGTGGGGGCAGAAACTGAGATGGATCCTTTCCGTGCCCTCTCCAGGTGAGCCTGCAACAATAGCGGGCCTGAGAGAAAGTCTTCCCCTGCAGATTTTAGGGCTTTGGTAGGTTCGTATAGGGAGTTTTAGTCTTTCAAATAGTCTGGACCTAAGCCACATAGAGCTTTATAGGTCATGACCAGCACTTTGAATTGTGCTGGAAAACAAACAGGTAGACAGTGAAGCTGTTTTAACAATGGAGTTAGGTGCCCCCTGTAACTGGTCCCAGTCAGCATTCTGGTTGCTGTGTTTTGAACCTGATGAAGTGTTCAAACAATTTCCAAAGATAACCCCATGTAGAGTGCATGGCAGTAGTCCAATTGATATGTAACCGAGGAACGTGTCACTGTAGCAGATGTGACATCTCAAGGAACAGACATAGCTGGTGCACAGGTTTTAACTGTGCAAATGTACTCCTGGCCACAGCTGAAACCTGAGCATCCAGGCTCACAGCTTAGACCAAGAGAACATTCATGGGGAGTGTAACCGCATCCAGCACAGGCAAAGTCCCTGGCCTTTTCCGCCCGGGGCTTTTAAAACGGCGCAGAGCGTCCTCCAGGGAGGACAGCTACACCTAGGAGTGGACTGGGTCCGGACTACTTTGTGTAGTTCCGGACCTCAGCCCGCTCTGGAACGACCCAAAGTGGTCGTTCAGCATGCTTTTGAAAGACCGCTTAAAACAGGTCTTTTAAAAGCACGGAGCACACCACTCCGTGGCCGTGCTCTGGTGCAGATTTGCAGGCTCACACCAGTGTGAGCCTGCAGATCTGCCGGGGGTGGGCTTTAGGCTGGCAAGCTTCACTGGTTGGTGGAGAGCCTCCACCAACTGGAAGCCGCCATTTTTGTTCCCAGAGCAGTGCAGAGCGGCAGCCACGGACTGCTCCTGACCAGCCTTGACCCGTGGGTGGAGCACACAGGTCAGGTGAGTACCAGCACGGGGCGATTCCCTCACCCCATGCGGAAAAGGCCCCTGTTCCCTGATCTGACCAGGACCACTTCTGTCTTGTCTGGATTAAAGAAATAGTTTTTTCCTTTGAGTATTTTTTTAAAAATATCTCATTGGCTAAATCAGACATTTCTTTATTCAGTGGGAATAATTCTTCCTTCTCCTATTGCAATTAACATTATTAGAAATATAGGTACTGGAGGATATAATATTATCTCATTCAATATTTAACACTAAGTACTTTTACTGCTTCAAACTTTCAAGTTCCAAAGCAAGTACATTGGAATTTTTGGGTTTCATTATGCAGAATTTAGTGGAACTCAATAGACATATTCTGCATCTTTTACTGAACTGTGCCATGCAACAGTTCAGAAGCCAACAAACTAGTGATTTGCTATGAACAATGCATAAAAAATAAAAAATATAACAACCGTAAGATTTGGTCAAGTGTCATTAATTTACACACTTATTGGCAGCAGCATTGGAATCCAGTATTATACAAAGAAGACTTTAAAAATACTTTTGATACTATAAACCCTTTCAAGGAAAAAAAAGAAATACTTTTTGATCTGCTGCCTAGTATTCAATTAGACTGATTTTTCACTTTCTGAATTTATTGCTATAGATTTCATTTTCATGTACCAGTTCTTTTAGTACACTTTGGCATGCTGATCATATTTTAAAATACTTCTGAGCAAAGCATTTAATATTAACATACCAAATTAATCTTTCTTGCACACTTGGAAAGGCTATGATGATCAAACAAATGCAATCTCGAAACAACAGTAGTAATCAAACACAATTTGATATTCAGGTCAGACCTTTGATACATCCTGATTATATGCATTTTTAAATCTAAAATAATCCAGTAGTTATGGACTTAAAAACAGTCCTGTACAGTATGTTAAGATCATTAAAAATGAACACTAGCATCAGATAAGAAACTTAGGCTGAGGAACAATGAATTGAGAACTGGAATGGAAGATAAAGAACTGAGGGTGAAACAGAGGCTCATATTCACAAATCTTTCAGATTTATACAGTGTAAGTTCTATGCAAGTGTTGAGCATTCATTTATTAATAGATAATGCAGAGTATGCCTTAATCCACAGCTGAAATTATCTGGAAAGCCCCAATAAGGCTGGAGAGAAAGGGCTCACTTTTGTCATATGTAGGATGCATGTGAGGAATCTTCATGATATGTGTTTCGGTACACATGTCTATCAACTACATTGAGAAGAGGATTGAGTGGATCTTGCTCCTTGAGTGAAAACAACTGCAAGTCCTGTGTTTAAGTTTGTTTATATGTACTCCAAAACCTGTGAAAGTTCCAGAAAAGCAGCTATTTAAGTCTTCAATATATTCATGGCTTGTCTTTATGGTTGATTATGCCAATGTATAGTCTCACTAAGGCCATTTCTGCACTACACTGTTATAGTGTTATTATTCCATTTTCAACATCCTATGGAACCCTGAGATTTGCAGTTTAGGGAAGGGCATTTAGATTTCTCAGTGAGAGAGATCTTTGGCCTCAGTAAACTACAAACCCTAGAATTCCACAGGATATTGAAAGTGGAATAATAGCACTATAAGAGCACAGTGTGGATGTGGTCTAACACACCCAATGCAGCATGCAATATAAATGTTTGCAGCTGGAGCAGAGAGTGTTAATCCTATTTAAGTCCTAGACTTGTTCTTTTCTCACTCCGAGTTTCTAGGAAGCAAATCTGAAGTGACCAAACTAAACATCTAGACAGCTGTTAGTACAATGCTGGCACTGAAATGTAGGTTTGTGTATATGGTAGCTATCATAGACTTTTTGAGGCATCGCTTCGTCCAGCCTTCATGATGTATTTTAAGTGAATTATTTTCTCCCCTTAGGGATGAATAGTTAAATCACAAGACTTCACATTGTACAGATTATTATGCAAAAAGTGACTCCAGTTTGGTATTTGTGTAATGAAGTCCTAACAACTGTATGCATTTTGTGGTTGGGAATGTTTAGGTAAAAAGCCAAGGACAACAGAAGCAAGTTAACAAGCAAGCAAGAGGGGGAAAGGGAGAGAGGAAGTATGCCCATTATTAATTTATGCACTTTACAACTGTAACTACTTCCTGGAATAAATTAAGGCTTATTACACTGTTTTAAAAAGCTACTCTGAACAAAAACAATTGTATCCTTCAATAATGAGGGCATAGAATTATAGGATACTAGAACTGCTTGTTAAAAGTTTGCTATTTTTTTTCAAAGGCAAAAAGCTTTCCTTTGATGAGCTGATGGCTACATTATTTTGTTCCTTTACCTTCTAAAGAACTCTCCTGTGACCACTGATTTACATCAAAGATTTGCTGACAATTCAGCATTCTCAGCTTATTCTTATGACTAAGAGATGAAATGCAGTGCAGTTTAGTTTGGATTATTCACCAGAGGATTACTAGAATGGGATTCATTTTGATACAGAGGAGAACAGGAAAATGTTTTGGTATGGCAGTTTTTATGGTCTTACATCAACCTAAAACATCATCCTCATCCCACAAGATAGATGATTTGAAATATACCTTATATTGGTGTGCTGTGCAGTGTTGAGATCAGACTTTATACTCATATTTTTGCTAGTAGGTGAGCATTTTTTGCTAAGCTGATTACTTGCTTATAGGGATGATCAGCTGATACTATTTCAATGAAACCTAATCCCTGGATAAATTCTTTTTCTTCTTTTTAAAAATTTGCTCTGATCTCTGTACAGTCATTTGAAGGTGGCTCCTTTAAGCTGGTGGAAGTATGGAGAAGTAGTTCTCTTCATTCTGAATGTGAACACAGGCTGAGGTGAGAGCTTGTATACAGAACTGAAAGAGCTAAGAAGATTCTAGAGATGGGCTGCAGGGCTCCACAACTGAGACTGGGAACTCTGATGTAGAACCAATAGTCTTGCTACCTGCTATTTGCTTCTGTTATGATTTGTTTGATACAGAAGAAAGGGCCCTACCACCAGGGTGATGGTCCACTGTGGGAGGACACAGGAGATAACAGCTGGTGCTGTGGCAGTCTTAGATAACTGATGGCACCAACACTGGCTTTATTTCCCTGCCAAATAAAAACATGGCTCTTTGTTAAAATGTTGGGATTATTTTTGTTAAAATTTTTGGATGATTTTAACACTCTCTATGTGGTGCTGCCTTTGAAAGGTATTTATAAACTTTACCTGATCCAAAGAATTGCAGCCCTATTGTTAACAAGGGTTGCCTATAGGAAGCACACAAGTCCCTTGTTGCCACAGTTTCATTGGCTGCTGATCTGTTTCAAAGTGTTGCTGATGACGTATGAAACCCCTATGTGGCTCAGGTCTGGGGGCCTGTTCACACTACACAGTTATAGTACTATTATTCCACTTCAACTGATCTGGTTCTATCCTATGGACTCCTGGGATTGGTAGTCTCCTGAGGCATTAGAGTGCTCTGGCTGAGAATTCTAAATGCCCCTACCTAAACTGCAAATCTCATCTTCAGATCTAGTTTGACTTCCCCCAGGATCAACATTTTTTCACAAAAATAAAGACCCCCCCCACACACAATTGTAGCGCTTTGGAGGAACTTGCCAATCATACCCACTTTGGCTTTTTTTTTTTTTTTTTCCAGAAGAGAGACGGTGGCTTTGGAACCCATGAGTGATCCATGCATTCTGTCACAAATTTGAACATAGAGATGTGTGCTCTCCCAATTTAGGTTTTGAGGTGTTATTTTTTTTCCTCAGAGAAGATACATTCATCTCTTTATTTTAGGTGAGAATCTGAAGCAGGAGATGTTTCCCATCAAGGTGAAATGTGACCTGCCTTTGTTCACTCACTTTTATTGAGCACCACTCAGTGTTGTCCTCTTTATTGTTGTGACACTAGGTTACTGATTGCCTGTTACCATGAAGGAATGTCTGGGGAAAATCTATATCTGCTGTTGGATGTCTTTTTCAGTTTTACATATAATGGGGCAATTAGTGTTGTATGCTGTACTTGATCATATTTCATTCACTGAGTTGTATGTTGTATTGGGAGTTAATATCCTGTGCTATTCCTTATGAACTCTTTACTGCAAGGCTTTTAACTCAGTGTCATGGGATGCAGTCTTCAATAAAAACCACTCGCTGGAAAAATAAGTTGAGTTAACCTTTAGCTTAAATGTGCATAGCTATAATAAAATATGAGGTAAATAACAGCAGAGTAGCAGTCATCATAGACCGTTATCTTCACTGCAGGAGACAAAAATAATGTTACAAGGAGCTGCCTAAATCAAGAATAGTAAGTTATTGTAGGCAGCTTACCTTATTGCATGCTGAACTCAACAGATGTCTGCATATTTAGCACCCCCCCATTCCCAAGTATAGTCCTATATGGCTTTATTTGGAATTCCTAAATAGATTATCTAATAATTATTTAGCTGTCCTTTTTCTACAGATGGAGAGTCTGTAGCTGCTAGTCACTGTAGCTTCCTTTTTTCATTCATGAATTTATTTTGGGTGTCATTAAATCCTGTTCCAACTGTGTGTCTGCACTGTTCTCTTAATTATTGAACTGGATCTCAGTTTTATTTTCTTGATAGTTTGATAGAACTGTGTCCCATGTGCTGTGACCTTGGGGCAGAAAGTGCTGCTAAATTTAGAAGGAGCTTAACTAATTGGCACATTAGGCTGACTCACTGCCAACCCCAAAAGACACATTAAGCATTGTCTCAAAACCAGCTAGGATATATACTGTGATCTGGAGATAATGTTACAGTGGCTGGCTTACTTATGCAATTAACAGCTTTACACCCACTCTCATCAAAAGCAACTCAGGCAAATAAGCTATTTGTCTAAGCAGTGTAAAGGGGGAGCAGTAGACTCGTGGCAAAGCAATTGTCCCATGAGTCTTCCTCTCCACCAACTTCATAGGGTTCACACATGTACAACACTTACATAAGCAAATTATTTGTGTGAGTAAGCAAAGTGGAGGAACTGACAAAGATGATAAGATGAGCCTGACAATTATTTTCTGCAGAAAACATTCTCAGTGATAGTGGAGGAGTTCTTCGATTTTATGAGTCAGCACTGTTCAGAACAGATTTTTCATTAGTACCTCATAACAACCAGTAACATTGCATTACTAACTGATCCTAGACCTATTATCAAGAAATCCCTGATTCTGATGCAGTCCAAGGGAGACAACATAATGATGATGATGATGATGATGATGATGATTTATTTGTATCCCGCCTCTCCATATGGATCGAGGCGGTGAACAACTTACAAATAGCATGTATTTCGAAACATTTCTATACATGCCCCCAACAAGCTGGGTACTCATTTTACCGACCTGCGAAAGGATGGAAGGCTGAGTCAACCTTGGAGCCCGGCAGGATCGAACTCACAACCTTGCGGCTTGCAGTACTGGCATTTAACCACTGCACCACAAGGGCTCCCTAATGATTCATTTGCCACCATGATGAGTGTGGGAAGAAAGGAAGAACAGTGGCAGCAGAAGCTTTAAAGACCTGCATGTTCTTATACTGGTGTTGTGACAGTAAGACACAGATGTGGATGGCTGTATATGGCAAGGAGGAAGAGCTGTGTAAACTTGTCATGTTGCCATGTAAACTTGCTGTGTTGTATATTCTAGGTCAAGTTTCTGTTTGGGCAAGCAATACTACTGCACAGATCAATGTGATATCTTCCACAATTAAACATTTTACATTTTAAAAACAGTAACAACAGTCCATTTGTTGTTGTTGGGGAACAGAATATTCATGTCCACAATACTTTCTATTCTCCAATTTGATCTTGATATGAAATGACTATGATAAAGTGACTTTCTTTGTTCATTTAGAAATCATTCAGTTTTTGAACAGTTTAATCATGTTTCTTCCTAACTTCAGTGGTTTTTTTAAAAAAGAAAATTCAATATAACATTTATTTTGATTTCATGATCTAATTTATTCATGTATAGTTTATAGAGCCTTTTTCTAGTTCGGTGAAAAAGAAACACAAATAAAATTGGTAACTCACATTGACTCAGCAAGTGTTACATATTTCAGTTGATTTTGATATTCACAATCTATTTCTCAAAAATATAGCGGGGTACTTGTCTTTTTTGCAATTTTGATTTTTCATTTTCTACATTAAGAATTCCAAAAGCCCCGGATTTCTGAATTAATATCTGCCTCTCCTGTCCTTTCATCATATCAATCTGCTGATCCAGTGACATACTTAGAAAAACATGACAAAAAGAACTCCAAATAATTTTTTGTCTTAAGAAACTATAAAGAATATATATTAGGGAATGTTATATACTTTTTGTAACAAATTTTTCACAGCAAAAATGAAACATAGAAGAATTCTATTGACTTTATCCTCTTCTTATCACTTCTACTTTGCTTTTTATCCTAGTGCATTCTCTCTGGATGATCCAATTCATTCATATGATTTCTGCTATTGTCTTTATGACAATAAGTCCCAGAAATAAATTTTTATCCTGGCTCTCTCTCTTTCTGGACAATCTCTTGTATACTGCAAATGCTATTAGTGAGCATAACAGTGAGCATAAAACTTCTCCACATTGTAGTCAAAGCTCTTTTCTCAAGAACTCATATATGGAATGTGAAGAATACTCACAAATTTTCTCATCTTTCTCAAGAAAAAGTGTATTTTGATACAATATAAGAGTTTTTGTATATTTTCCAATTAGTTTTCGTGTTTCAGGTCTCATTTTGTGAAAAATCTGCACCATAAAAATGTTTTTCAAGTAAATGAAATTTTACAAACGAACGAACAAACAAACAAACAAAAAACCCATCTTGAAATATATATATTAAAAAAAATGCCAGAATTTTCACCCTTGAAACTTTTGAAATAGTTCATTCCTATGTGTCAGACAAAATAATGAACATTTGCAACCTTCTTTTTTGTCATGTTTCCAGCTCTGAAATGTTCTGAGCCTCATGGGTAACTGACTAATAGTAAACAGAGACCAAGGGGGAAAGAGGGAACACAAGTTGGCAGAATGGCTTTCAGAAGTGTAACTGCTCTGGAGTGCTTTTAAGGGACAACCAGAAGGATCAGATGCTGGTATCTCCTCAGAGGTAATACCACTCTTCTGAGGGATGGTCTCAAAGATCTGGTGAAAGAGTAATCTACTACACACTTCCATTTTCAGGTATGGTAATAGATCTATGGAAATATATGTAAGAAGCCATCCATGTTCATTGATGATCTATTTGCAAGGTCTTTGGTGGTAGCTCTAGATGATAGAGATGGAGAAAAATATTTGAAAACATATTAAAAAGCTTGAAAGTGGTTTTCTTCAGTGTTGGGAAATCTGATCAGAAAAATCCTATATAGTCAAGAACATTCACAGTTGGGGACTTATACTACATGAAAGATGAACTTTTTGTACTGAAAATGATATTTTTTCTGTGCAGAAATTAAAAAAAAAAGTACTCCCAACAGAAAACAAATTGCATGTGTTGAAAACAGTATTTTTATACAGAAAACAAATTCCTTTCACAGAAAATAATATATTGGTTTTGGTGCAGAAGATGCCATTTACTGGCCCTCCCCCTCAAAGAAACTGTGCATTTTTGGGCACAGAATAAGTCCTGAATAGCAAATACACTCTGGAAACACTACTTTTTTTGATAACTTTCTTGAAGGAAGAAAAAAAATGGAAAAAATTATTTCCTGCAATAGTGACATTTGCAACAGTGTACATCACTCCTAAAGGTCAATAGGGGCTGTTTTGTCATTTTTTAAAAAATGTCTGTTCTATAATAAATAATTCCTTGGTTCTATATTTCAGAAGAAGGAACTGGCAAAATCACCTCTGAGTACTTCTTGCATATGAAAATCCTATGAAATTTATGGGGCCTCCATAAATTGACAGGCATCTTGAAGTCGCACGCACACAAGAACCAGCATAATGCTAACTCAGACAGTCATTAGCTATAAGTGGCTGGGATTAGGCACAGTCCTCTTGAAGAAATGCTCTTCTGCCAACAGAACCCTCTTCTGATCATTGTTGAAAGAGTGATCTTCCAGTAGAACAGCTTCTGTTGGCTAAGATCTGCTGGTAGAAGAGTTCTAAAGGGATTAGAAAATGGGCAAAGACATGGTACACCAGACTCAGATCTCTTCTAGTCCATCTCTACATCTGGTCCAACTGCCTGACAATAGCCATTTCAGCCAGATAGGACTGCAAGCTAAAACAACCAATAAAACCTATAAACCTATAAAAGGCCGCAGCATTTAAGATATACCACATTGTGACCAGAACCGTCTGACAATGTCAGTGAATAAGCAGGCAAATAAATTATAAAGTGGATGTCTAGGAAAAATCAAAGTATACAATATGATTTTGAACAATGCCATCTTAAATGAATAATTTGATTCTTACAGAAAAGAAAAAAAAAAACCCAGAGAAGCATGAAATGGCAGAATATAACTTGTGTAATAACATTTTCTCAGTGAGAAAGCTCTTGTTCAAATTTGTTTCTTATAGTACAGAACTTGCTGCTTATAAAGGTTAATTAATTCATATTATTCATAACTAGAAGCAAACCTATAAGTATTTGGAGGAAGGTTATAACAGATGAAGATAGACATAAACAAGTGCACATTGACTAAAATAACCACACTGTGAAGGACAACAAAATGGAGAAAGGTTGCTTTTAGTTTCTCCCTCCTTTTTTGCGTAATGCAGAAATATATCTCAAGATTTTAGGGTGAAGGGCATATTTTTAGACTCAACACTTTATTCAGTTGCTTTTTCACTCAGTACACGCATACGCAAAATCTCTTTATAAAAAGAGATGTGGAAGAAAGCAGAAGATAACATGTAACAGAATTTGACCTTGTGACGTACAAGATTCAGTATGAATTATAGTTGGTCTTCAGTATAGTTCATAAAAGTTTTTCTTTTTTAAATCACTAGTGTGCTTTAGGCCATGTTTATTTCATAAGCCTAAATTTATTTCATAAATCTAATGATATTGCTTTACTTTTCAGGTAAAATGCACACACACACACTAGAATTTCCCCAGTTGCTGCACAGCTCAGATTATACACATCCATATGCATCTTTCACTTCGAAGAACTTGAATACATAGATTAGTAGTGGGGAAACTTGAGCCCTCCAGATCTTCTGCACTTCAGCTTTCTGAAGATATAGCAAGCATGGCCAATGATAAGGAATTGTGGAAGTTCTAGACAAAAATATCTGGAGGGCCAGAGGATCAATTTCAACTAAGCTGCTCGTGATACAGAGCAATGAATTGATATTTCTGAGTTCTGTGTAGTGCCATTGATTACAATTCAGTTTACATGGGCCTGACAGCCTGCTGAACTGTGACTTAAGATTTTTTTTTTTTTGGAATCAAAGTGATTATGAGTGCAAAATCCAAATTACATTTTGAAAAAAATGGTCAGAATCTTTTTGGTGGCATTATGTCTATGTATGTCCTTTTAAAATTGTTGCGGGAGGAGATATCTGGCACTTCCTGTGTGTGATGGCACCATGTGTGTTCAGCCCTCAGTTCTTCTATAGTGTGCCCCCCATTGGAGGTCTGGAAAGATTCTATCTTCTTTGTGTATCCAACTGCAGAAAAGCATCTGGATTTTTCCTGTTTGCCCTTGTTTTCCTTTGAGCACTGAATGGCCATGAACAGAGGATTGTACCAAAGAAAAACAGGCTGTGTATGGGTGGAGGGTGGAAGGTGGAGGTATGCTTGGCAGACCTTTGTGCAGGATCATGGCCAATTTTTTTTTATATTGATTCTCAGGGTACATCTGAAAATACTATATCAGAAACTATCACTCATAAAACCTGTTCTTAATCATTTGACTAAGATCACTGAGCTTGCTTGAATATTTAGACCTGCCTTTCATATTTAGAGCTAGAGTGATGTAGTAATTTGACCATTACACTATGGACATTTCTGCATCACACTGTTACAGTGCTATTATTCTACTTTCATCCTATGGAATCCTGGGTTTTGCAGTTTAGGGAGGGCCATTTAGAATTCTCAGCCAGAGAACTCTTTGGCCTCAGTAAACTACAAACTCCAGGATTCCACAGGACGTTGAAAGTGGAATAATAGCACTATAACAGTGTATAATAGCACTGTGACTCTGGAGACCAGACTCAAATCCCTACTCAGCCATGGAAACCCACTGGATGATCTTGAGCAATTCACACTGCCTGAACCTCAGGGGATGGCAAAGACAACTCTGCTCTGAACTAATCTTGCCAAGAAAACCCCATCATAGGTTAGGTCACCAAAAGTCCCAAATGACTTGAAGGCACACAACAACAACAACTTTACTATTTGTATAGAAGAAAGATTGTATAGAAGATTTCAACATGGAATCTTAACAATGTTACCAGTCATACACCCCCATGCCTAAATATGATTTAATTGGCAAAATATGATTTAATTGAGAAGATATCAATTGGCTTTAGTAAAAAGCAGACCCTGCTATGGCTCTATGGTCAGGCTGGACAAGAAGAAAATACTGGCTGAACACATGTGCCGCAAATTAGGTCAGAAACCCCCTCTAGGCATAGCCAGGTCATAGTCAGGAAATAACCAGGTAACTCCAGAGATAATAGGCTTGCGGCTAGCCTTAATGTCTCCAATCATTTCTGTACTACAGTGTTATAGTGCTCTTATCCACTTTCAACATCCTGTGGAATTTTGAGATTTGCAGTTTCCTGAGGCCAAAGAGTTCTCTGGCTGAGAATTCTAAATGCCTCTCCCTAAACTGCAAACCCCAGGATTCCGTTGGAGGTTGAAGGTGGAATAAGAGCACTATTTAACACTGTAGTGCAGAAATGGACTTTGCCTTTTTGGGACAATAGTGACTGGGATACCAACCAAACCATTGATTGTCTGATCTCCTTTTCCTCCAAGCAAGCAATCTGTCCTTCACCTATAATTTCTCAGACAAGCACAGACCTATCAGGCAACCATTAGCCCTCTTGTCACTGAACACTACAACCATCACCCCGTTATAGACCTAATTGTCCACTCTGCAAATTCTGTTGTTTGCTTGGCTGGAGGGCCATTCAAACCCATGCTCTCCAGGCAGAAACTGTGTATAAAATCCCCTGGTTTTGACCAGTTAACTCATAGTATACCAATTGCTGGTTGCTGCTCTATCATTCTGAGACTTGATTGTGTACTGTCCTTAGACGCAAGTCTAAGCCACATTACTGCTTCTGTGTTGCTCTTCTAGATTGGTAAATGTCACCCATGATGCCCTGAAATCTCACTATCTTAAACTTTCCTCCCTTCTCCTTCAGTTAACCTTGTGTGGTTAAGCGATTGTTTGGATCCTCTATGTATGATTAATTCCCCCAATAAAATACATTTTAGTTTATTTTTGTATCTCTGGCTGGTTCTTCCCTGCAGAAGCACTGGTAAACAGTGGTGACAAAGATCTCGTTAGGTTACTCCCCTCTCACAAGTCTCCTAATTGAACTAATAATTTCCCACCTTTGCATGGAGGTACTGGCACCACAGGTAGTTCCCTGAGTCACTCACATTTTTGGATAACGATATGCTCATTGTGTGTTACACTTGCTTTTCTATATTGTTAAAGGTTTGGAACCTCTATTGTCTTTTCCATCTGGCCACACTAGAACTTGTATCATCATATGTTGGCCTGCTCCTATTCACAGAACCCCAGTACTATAATATTCCACTTTGAAATGTTAGCTATTTCAATAGGACTAACTGGTTTACACTTAAAAACATTTCTCTAAAATAAATGATAACTGAAGTGCCAGGACTTTTTTTTTATGTATCATGGTCCAGAACATCTGTGCGTATAGGTGCCCTCTAGTTGTCTGTTGACTTGTGGTAACCCCATGAATTTCATACGGTTTTCTTAATCAAGGAATACTCAGAGATGGTTTTGCCAGTCCTTTCTTCTGAAATATAGTCCGCAACACCTGGTATTCATTGGTAGTCTCCCGTTCAAGTACAACCAGGGCTGACCTTGTTAGCTTGCAAGATCAGATGTGATCTGATGCCTTTAGCAGAACAGTCAAGCTGTAAATACAATTATAAAATGATAGTCTGATCCAATATTACACAAGGCCAAATACTAGAATCCTACCACTAACCTACAGCCTTTATACCTTTTGACTCATCTCACTTGTACAAGTCTGATACTCGGTCTGTTACATTTAGGAGACTGCTGCAGTAATGCAAATGCAGAACTCAGAAAATTACTTCTTTCAGAATCTCCCAGCCGATATGGCCACTGGGAGATTTTAGGAGAAGGGGTCTGAAAAGGTAACTTTTTTAAACCCTAGTACTGGGTACAGCTTGCCCATATTTCTGGACCATCATATCCTCCAAATACTACGCATATGAAAATGGGACATATATGATCAAGCAACATCCAAAGGTGGTGAAAATGCCAAAAGTTATTAATAGGAAAGAACACACAAGCTAGGAAAGTCTGCAGCAATTTGTTTTGCCTGAGAATGACAAGATTCCATCCACTCTTTTTGTATCCCCATGCTGAATTAATTGAGGGCAATTTTTTTTTGAATTTTGCAGCAACTGAAAAAAGCCAAGCACAAAAGGAGAAAGTTGAAGAAGGAGTCTGAAACTGACCCATTTTAAAAGCATCTGAAGAGTAGGATGACAGAGGATTGAATGGGACTGCTCCTGCAAAAATAGGACAGTTGGAAGGCATGGAATTAGCTTTTTAATCTGGAGGATATAAAAGGGATTAAATATTTCCTAGTGAGGATGCAATCTCACTCCTTGAACCTAGGTAGAATCTAGCCTAAGGAATAGCCCTTGAGCAATCCTCTTTCCTTTGCTTGCCATTCATGTGGAGGATGTAAAAAAAAAAAAAAAAACTTGTGAAAGGCAAAAAAGCTGATGCTTGCATTCTGAAATAAAGTTGTTCTCAAGATGGTATAAAATAAAACTGAACTTGGTTCTTGTGAATTTTGATTTTCATGTCACTATTTGCATGTTTGATGAGGAGGAACCTTTTGCTAAACAGCTAAGCAAATTGCATGGAAATGGAATGAGTTTGTCTGCTTTTTATCCCAAACCTGGACACTAATTACAGCTCAGAGACAGATCTGGATTGAGGTCTTCAGAGGCTGATAATTAGGGCTCCAAGGAGCTGTGCAAACTCTGAGCAAAGGGCACAAGAAAGCCAGGCTGCTGAGCAATTCCTGAACATGGCTGGAGAAGACTTCCAATCCAATTAAATTACAACAAGGAGAAAACAGATAAATCAGCTTTCATATGAATTCATTCCTAAATTTGTTTCCTCAGATGTCATCATTAATCTATGATTTAGAAAGAAAGTCTACATAATAATTCACATTTAACTAATATTGAAATATTAGGTTGGTGTGTACAAAGCTGGAATTAGAACAGTAGTTGGGAGCATCAGGTCAATTCAGGCTTAGTCCAAATGAAAAGGGGCTTCTCATGAGGTGCCTTAAAGCTAATTGGGATGCTTAAAAAATTGATAACTCGATAGATCAGGATAATTATGTGAGTGAAATCATAATACAACAATCATAATCATAATGCAACACAGACAATCATAATACAGCACAGAAGTGGAATAGAATGAACTTCTCAGGGAGAAATGATTACTTAGATGAAATCACGCTTGACAGAATTGTCCATCCTAGATGAGAAGTGATCCTGCTGAAACACCATTGTCCATAACTGTAGTTTGAGTACTGCCTACTCTACTAGCCTTTAGAAGCAAACAGCAAGTAATTTTTTTTCCATTTCAATGGGTTTTTCACTTCAACAACTGAAGATCTGTTTCATCCCACATTATTTGCATGGCTTTATAAATGTGCAGAATGTATTTTAAAATTTAGCATAAAATTTTATATAAACTTTTGTGCATGTTTCCCCATTATATACATTTTTGTGCAAATTTTCCTGGAACTGAACATTTATGAAAAGTGCTGATTTGGGTGTTCAAGAGCGTTCCAGACCATTACAATTCAGAAGGTCTGAAAACATAAGTTCATATGAAATTATGGCCTAATGGATTTTACACATAATCTAGCTGTGCCTGCCAGTCCCTCTGCTTCTTGGTATATAGCCAAAGAAGCATTGAGGAAGAGAGAACAGTCTCCTCCACCATCTCTAATAACAGTGTAAGTAAGCTGGGAGAGATTTGTGCTTATTGAATCTGGGTCAATAGTTTCAGTGGAAGAAGGGATTTTCCTACATGTTGTTTCAGAACTGTCCATTGATCTGTGGATATAGACCAGATGCATTTGCTTGTTTGTTTGTAAACTGCTGATTTCTTATAACCATTGCAGACTATGGTTTTAAGAAAGCCATAGTTCTCAGAATGGGAACTTCACAGGATCAAGAAAACAAAGCAAAGCTTGAGAATTTAACTGCTGTGTCTGTATTCCAGTGTTCTTTTTAAGCTGGTACCACTGGAGCTGTAACAGTCCTCAGCTCTTTAAGCTCTCCACACCTGAGGTATTTTTATGCTTTCTCCCATAGTACCTCTGATTGCAAAAAATTCCAAGGAATAGTCTCTGACCCCCAATACTACAGGTATACTTACACTTAGTTTTCTTGCTGTTACAAAATGCACCATTAAAGCCATTTGTTCAGTACATTTGGTGGCAGGCGAGCAATCCAGGATGACTGAGTAATATTTTATTGCCAAGTTCAGGTGAGACAAAATCTTTTGTTTTGCATTTTTTCCAGAAAGTTGATGATCTCAAGGATCTCAAGGATTTCATAAATGCTCAAGTGCAAAACTGAACTATCTCATCAACTCAGCAGTTTTAAGGAAGTTATCATGCTTTGGCACATGCAACTAAACTGAAGTCCTTACTTAGTGGCAATCCTGAGAACAGGAACTGGGCACTTCTTGAAGTTGCAAAACCTACTCATTTGCAGGGATAAGGGGTAAAGCCATGCATCTTGTATAACTTGCTCTCTAACATCAGAGGCTACTTGGATATAGCCCCTTGGCATCATAGGCTCTTTAGAGCTTCCTGCTGATAGTGTAACTGAAGGACTGGCTCTGCTCATTCTCACTGTCCCTGTGCAGGGAAGGTGGGATGGAGAGAGCAGAACCTCCTAATCTTTTCCCCTTGATTGAATAAAAGGACAGTAAGGATAGTACCTGGATCACAGGTACATTGTTGCAGCTGGGTGTTTGGATCTGGGAAGCTTGGCTTACCCTGGACTTTCTTCCACTGGGGAGAATATAGAGCAAGCAAAGATTCAATCAAAGACCAAATATAACAGTTGGGCTTTACCTATACGTCACTCTGTTCTTGATTGGAAAATGAGTGGTGGTGAGTGGGGAAATCATCCATGGATTGGCTTTTTGAGGATGGTAAGGGCTTGAGGAAGCAGTTCTCAGTAGTATTTTTTCATGGGCTGGTTGGGACCACTTGTGGATTACATTAGGTCAGCAGGATAGAGGTTTCTCTGCTTTCATCTAGAAATAAGATTGGGCAACTGTAACTTACTATTTCACTGTAGGCTGAGACCTACACAAGTGTAACTCTGATTGAGTAAGAGGTAAGTAGAAGCAGTAGGAGTAAAAGTACCAGGTACAGCATCAAAAAGGAAAGAAGGTATGGTCTTCATGGTTATCACCCACAAAGCAGCCTGTTTTTCCTTGTTGGTTTTCCAGAGCTAAAAGCATCTTGAGGAGGGTGGTATGCAAAATTGCTTGTCCCAGAGCACTACACACCTGAGGTAAAAGTGCAATATGCTAACATAAGGGATCATGTTACAAGTGCATGCATGACCGTTTCTGTTTCAGATGAGTGAATACAAATTTGATATTTATCAGCTCATCTGTAACCTGATTAACTGCCACCAGGACTTCGCAGAAGTTTCTAGTGCTGTGCTACTTTTACAAATGCACAGAGATTCATGTGGAACCTTAAAGACAGAAGCTGGAATCCTATATGGTAGTTATCAATACGTAATCATGAGTTACGCATTTGTGATTGCTTTGTATTCACAATCCCTACCTATCCCTTCATTTAGGGGATGCATAGGACCATGAAAGTCCCCCAATACTGACTCACTGGGCAACAGCCACTGCAATTGATGGGGATCAGTTCCCCTGTTTCTCAGGAAGCTGCTGATTGATGATCTCAACTCCTCTCTTGTGACTGATCTCTGGTGCTAGGGAGGATTGCAAAAGGGACCCTGCTTCTTTCTGTCACAGCACAGATGGCTTACATGAGGGGATGAAAACATTAGTCAGCTGCTTCCTCAGTCACAGGGAAACAGACCCCCTGCTGATCAGTAAGTGGGATTGGGAGAGTTTGGCTGGGATTCACAACATAGCTACCTAACTATTGTGGTAAAGTAGCAATGTAGTGCATAGAGGATTTCAGCCAGACAAATTTATTGTAGTGTAACATTTCTAGGAAAGTAGTTCACTAAACTGGATGCATAATTTGACATCTTGAGTTACAGAAAAACACACACACACAGATTACAGGAATAATGAGTTCAGAAGTAAATACAAAAACTACAGTTTTTAAACAGATAGCAAGGTGAGTCTGTTTTGGTATTAAAAGCAAAGAGGAGGAGGAATATGGTGGCACCTTTATGGATAATTTCTTTAAAGTTCAAACTAAAACCCAAAGTGGATTTTCCACATCCATTGACATGGGAGCCACAAGCTACCACTGGTGATTATTATGCCTGGTTTGCAATGCAGTCCTAATTCCAAGATGCACTAGCTGCAGCAAGTTAGGATTAGGCACAAAATGGACTCCATTGACAGTACTTGAATGTCAGCTGTTGGTTTGTCTGCAACAATATTTTTAATTTCCCTAACTACTTACTTATCAAGAAATCAACTTTTTATTGAAGCAAAGCAATTATTTTCCATCCTATCATACCTGTTCCCATAGCTGTGTGAATAGGATACAGCAGTTAAGGAATGCAATTCTAAAGACACATATTTGAAGGAGTAAGTTCCATTAGAGCGAAACATACATAGTAGAAAGCTGCATGTGGCCTGAAAGCATTGTCTTTTTTAAAAAAGAGGAAAAAAGGCATTTCTGTTCTTATCAGATGGCTCAACTAATACTTAAAAGCACAGTTTCTGAAAGAAATCTATTAATCAAAACTAAGCAAAATTTCCCTCAACAATCACATGGAAAAGATAGTTACTTTATTTTTCATTGACATTCTTGCATTCTTACTATTTACAATGCCATTTAAAACTTCCAGATTGACTGTTTCCTGTCAGTTAACAATGAATTATATTAATAGCTATCTGGCTTAATCTTAATCTTCAAGCCTTTTCACTTCAATGACTAGGAAATATCTCCACATAAATCCCTATAGCTTAAATAAAATGCTGATGAAAAGGATTAGCTATTTGGCTATTGATTTCTTAAATGAAATTACTTTACCTCGACTGTAATTGCTATAACAAGCTGTTCTTTATTCATTCCATTTTCAGTCAGAATGTGTTTTCATTTTAACAGCTGTGCTTGTGGTCAAATAGAGCAGGCATGGGGGAAAGGGAGGCCAATGAGCCACCCCAGGCATCTAGCCCCATTTTGTTGGGCTCCAAGCCCAAAGTGACTGGATTCATCAGTTTGGAAAAAAAAACCACTGCTGAAAATCTATCAAAATGCAGCAAATATGCACCCAAAAGTTCCAATTTTCCATTACTTGCTTCCCATGATCCCCAATCTTCCCCAAAGTTGATTCTTAAAAATCAGCCATTATTTTTAGTATTTTTTTCTTCATTTTTGGAGGTTGTGGATCATTTGATCCCCATGGTTATGGATCATTTGACATCATATCAAAATGGGAAAAATGCCTCCCAGAAAGTTAAAACATAACGATGTTAATGTCTTCTAGTTTTGCTTTAGTTTTATTTTCTTGAGTGTCTTCTAAGTGGCATTTTTGCCTTTTTTAAAGTTCCCTTGAGCCATTTTAGCCCTGGCAGAGCTTTTTTTTTTAAACAAAACAAAACAAAAACAAAGTATGCAGAAGTCACTTTCCTTTTACTTCGTGATTCAGAAAGGGCAACATTTTGAGGACATCTCTTCTAGGCTTTTGATCCAAATTATGGAACACTTCATAAGAAACCTCTGTTTTCCAATAATGTATCCATACCATCAACCCATATCAGTGGGTTGGTGAATCTCATTGCGTTTTAGTCTGAACTTTAAAGGAGCTGTTCAAGGTGCTCAGGCCTAAATTTAGTTAGCTCTTCTAAAGTTCAAACTAGATTCAGAAAGGATTTAGCACTTCACTGACAATGCAGACAGCAATATTCTTAAGCCTCTGCATTGCCACCTATACCTGATAATTCCTTAATTATAAATGAGTGTAGCAGGTAGAATAGTGGGAGCTGCAAATTAATAGTGACAGAATATCATGACTAAAATTCAAAATCTTTCTTCCCCCCCACTACACAGAGAAAAACAAAGTGAACATATTCTGCACACAGAAATCATTGTCTTGTTCACAGAAACACCACCACCACCACCAAAAACAGAAACCCCAATATTGTCTTGTGTGTACACAGTTGTAGCTCAGATCTTGGACACAGTTACTTGACTGATGCCCAGAAAGCAATATAAGTCTGGATGTATTGTTACAATATAAATGAAAGATGAGAGACCTTCCAAAAATTTACACGCCAAAGCAGTCAAGGTCATTAAAATAGTATTCCAACCTAACTTTAGGCTCACTGACCAAATTGCACATGGGCTCCAAGGACTGTGACCACAATTCAGAATATTAGACTGTAGTTCTATATAATTACTTGGGACCTATTTCTGAGCTGTCACAGAGAAGATTGTCCAGGTAAACAGATATATTTATTTTAATAATTAAGAAACATGTCTTCCTGCACACGGCCTCCAAGTGTGGTAAACTATGAACATAAACATAGTTTACATAAATTGTGCATTGTGTAGAAGATTTCTATTTGAAAAACAAAAACAAAAACCACAAAGGCCTTTTGGGTCAACCTGGCAGCTTGAAATCCTGTGAATCTGTTGTTATAATTTGAAACATGCGTCATCAGTCACTCTTCTTTTACCAGTAAGTTTTTATTCACAAGATCTGGCAATTGCTGCTAGAGATGCTGTGACAAATTTTACAAGAAACAGTGTGCCACTTCCTTGCGATCAGAGGCTTCAACTGAGCGTAAAGGCACCCTACAATGATAGTTACAACACAGCCTGCAACCAAGCTGCATTCAAATTAAGGTTCAAAGCTTTCCATATCCAGTTTGATTTTATGAGTATTTTTCGCCATGAATATATGGGGAATATATTTTGTGTATGCTTGTCCTCAACAAAAGCCTTTGGATTAGCATTATTGTTGGTGTTCCCCACTAAGCATAAGCATATAAGTATAAGAGCAAGGAGCAGGGTTGCAACAACAAAGACCAGGTCAAGTGCAAAGAACCAGGGAGACCATAAAAACAAGGAGATATTGGCTTGGATGCTTTCCATTAGGTATAGGTATGTGGCCATGTTTCCAACACAGCTGATTTATAGATACTACTATAATCTTTCTGCATGTGCGCGTGTGCACACACACACACACATATCCCAACCCAACCCAATCCAAATGAAATCAAGGCAGACTCTTTCTGTCTTAATAATCCTGTAGGGTGACTGATGGGACTGTTGCAGATATGGATACCTGGAAGACATGTGTCTCTTTTAGTCTGCTTGTTGCTTGGTCCATAGTCCTCAAGTTCATTTGCCGTTGTAGAAGATTATTTAACAGTGCTAATTAGGGTTGCATGGCTGGTCTCTTAGCATGTATATGTAGTCAGGCGCTCATCCCTTAGTGTGTATATGCAGTCAGGTGCTAAAAGTCTTTTTGTAAATACATTGAGTACTGTTGATCCCTGATAGTGATACCATTTGTGGCAAAGTTAAGGAATTGAGATGATTTTCTATCATAAAATTGGCAAAATTCAACATTAAATACCTCTTTTTCACATGAAATAAATAAAACAGATCTGTATATGTGACCAGTCATGAATATATTTAACCAACATTTAATCTGTTCACCTTGACCCCTAGTACCTTATGTATAAATTTTTACCTAGTTCCACACCGCAGTAGTGGTATTCTAAAAAACAGAAACACTCAGTTTTTCACTGAATAGAAGAATCTCTCCAAAATCATGTAGCAGATTGTATCTCATCACAGGGTGACCTAGAAATAAAATAAATTAAAAAATATGAATCCATTGCACTGCAAAGCAGATCCTTGGATTCACTGGCTCCCTTTTTGTTACCAAGCTCAGTTCAAAGTGCTTCTTGTGAAAGCTCTAAATTAGAGGAGAGCAACCATTCATCTATAAGTCGCTTGGTCTTGTTGTGTACACCCACACATACACACAACATAGAGACACTGTGTTCCATTTCTTTACAGTGAGACAGAAATAACAATAGAAGCCTTTCACTGCTTTTGCTGGCATGCTCAGTTGTGTGAGTTGGAAAAGTATATCCTTATAAAATACTTTTTACATACATTTAACCCAAGCCTTTGACTTTTATGTCCTCCTCTGATTTAGAGGTACCTTTATCTGTTCTTCTTCTCTTTACTTATGCTGCTTTATTCCATCACACTAAGGCCCTTTCTGCACCTTACCGTCTTCCGGCACTGGGGTGTGGGAATCATGTGAGCAGCCTCCGGCGAGAGGCTCTCACGTCCGGGGTCCTTTGGCTCCACACAAGCTGCTTGCTCATGTGAGAGCCCTGCCTCTTCCTTCTGCAGTGCAGCCTGGAAGTTTCCCAGGCTGCGCTGGGGCAGGAAGTGCGACTGGTGCAGCTCCGGAGGCTCCGCACACCAGGTAAGTGCACACAGGGCCCGGGAGAAATGTGCGATTGAGCACCATTTTTGGCTTCCATCTGAAAATGAAAAGGTGCACGATCGGCGCCTGCCGGCTCCTGGAGCATTGTGCAATTGTGAGTGCGTCATGCGGATCACTCTTCACAATAGCACGATGCTCCAGGCCCTCTTTCATATGGAAAATGCCATGCAAAAAGGGCCTAAGTTTTGTTTTCACTACATGGATTTTAATTGAAAAATGCCTACACTTTAGAGGCCATGATTTGTGGCATACAAATATTTTAATAAATAAGCATCTTAAATAAAATTTCATCATTAAAATAGTCTCATAAGGTGGGGAAGAATTGTGGTTGCTAGGGTGAATATGGGACAGGGCTCCTGTATCTTTAATAGTTAACAGATCTCAGAGTAGAAAGATGTAGCATAAAGATCCACCATATGGAACTATGTAATGTCTCCTCTCTCACCTTCCCAGTGCACCTTTTAGCTGCTGCATCTCTGTCCCTCTCAACACAATCATTTAATGGTCTGTGGAAAAATGAGGGAAGCAGCAGGGGTGAAGAAAGATCCAGCTACCTTCATATCCTTGAAGGCAATCCTTGGAGAGGAGAGGACACAACATATCAGATCTTTGTTCCTCTTGGGCTAAGGAGGCCAGAGTGGTTAAGGGAATTTACTTAGGTCTCTGTACAGCAAGACAAGGTTCTGATATCACTAAAACAGGAAGTTATAAAACTATGACTGAAGACGTTTTCCCTAAATCTCAACATACTGAATAATTCTCATTCCCTAATATTCCATTTCTGGGTAACATATTACGTGGTGGTGTCTTGACTCCAAAGTTTCTGGATCAGATTGGAATAGCTTTGGTCATGTTAGTGGATGACTTCCACTAGGAACTGGACAGGTAGAGTATGTCCCTGTTGGGCCTGCTGGACTTCAATACCATCAACCATGATAACCTTCTGGGCTGCCTGTCTGGGATGTGATTTAGAGGCATAGTTTTACAGTAAGTTTTAAAAAAATAAAAGTAAAGAATGAATCCAGAAGGTACTGTAGGGGATTCCTGTTTGATTCCTTGGCCATTGGCCTGTGCAGTCCTTCAGGATTCTGTCTTGTTCCCATATTATTATATACATAAACTGTTGGGACTAGTTGTCTAGAGTTCTGAAGTCCAGTGGCTTCACTTTTTCCATTCATTTTTTCTTTCAACTTATCTCCAAGAAGTTGTTTTCCCTCAAAATCAATGGCTGTCATCATAGAAGCACAGAACCTTGAAGTTCGAAGGGATCACAAGGGCTGTCCAGTCCAATCTTTGCCTTGCAGGAATATACAACTAAATACACATCCAACCTCTGTTTAAGACCTACAAAGAACAAAAGTTGATCACCCTCCAAGGCTTCCCATTCCAATGTGAAACAGTCCCTACATTTCTCACCCTTGCCTTGTCCAACTTGATTCTATCAGTTTTTAAACTACATTTTAACAGTGACCTTTTGTATTTTTAATTTTGTCTGTATGTGTTTTAATTTTTCTAAGCCATCTTTAGTCTAAGTTCTGGGGGAAAATACAGATGATGATAATTATGATGATTATGATGACCGCAATTGTAGTTCTAGGGGCAGTAAGTTCTGTGGGAGCATTTCCAAACAAAGTGACAAAACATCTGAATGATCACAATTCAGGATCACAACAGCACAGTTACAAAAAGCTATATTATCCAAAGATTCTTTCCTAGCTGTTCAATAAGATTTGAATAATTGATGGTCCAGAATTTCAATCAGTAATATCTGGCTGACAGTTCTACAGTAACATCTGTGAAACTGTAATGTTACAAACGTTAACTATAACATCACAAATCCATATAATCTGTGTAATCTAGAGGCTGGGTAACACCAGTATTCTTGGATTTAAAAGATGTTTGTGACTTTTTCTGTTATTGCTTAATTATTTTCTTAGCATTCACAACTGTTTTTGTCATTTTTGAGTGGTTTACTGCATGCGTGGCTTTGCAACAGGCTTCCCCACAGCTCTGCAAATAGCTGGAGAGTAGGATGGGGGTCTGTGAAGGTAACAGAGCAAAATCTAGATGGGAAAGAAGCTAATGAACCATCTGTGTAGCCCAGTTTTCTGCATGGCTCATTATAAGGAGTGTATTTGCTGGTCCAACCTCCAGGCTGGCTACTTCTCTGGGGACTCAATTCATGTGTATCAAAGCACTGAGCTTTTGAGACACTTCAATTCAGGAAAGTTTTCAGCATCAGGAACCAATTTATTCCCTATGCTGGTTGGTGTCATTCTCACTTACAGTGATCTTCTTGTGGTGAATAATTGTTTGATTCCTCCTAAGAAGAAAAGGAGGGTCCAGAATTTTGAAGTAGTTGGATTTTTTGTTTTGACAGTTTCCTTGATGCTGCTGCAGTTTCATCTCCTCCCCTTCTCCCCATCCTCCTCTTCTCTTTCTCTTCCTCCCCTGGAAACCTAAGACCATCTGATTGTTTCACAACTCATTCAGATGTTGTTTCTTTTGCCTCCTTAATCTATCTGTCTGCTTAATCTATTTGTCATGCTGGCATTAAAAAAGTTAATGAATAATAAGCACTTCAATGGCCTATATTTGGAAATTAGACAATGAGGACTGGCACAATGTTCAGGCTTCCAGGGAGGTACTCTATTGCAGAGAATAACAGATAGAAAAGACAATGTTATTAAGCCAGAGATGGGATTCCCTTTTCAAACCAAGAGTCCTCTTTCCTCAGTGGAAAACTTCCAAAGGTCATATGTCAGAAGTCAACATAATCCTGTTCCATAACCTTTAGACTTAGATATATTAATTCACTGATTTTCATCAGGCTTTTCCCAAGCCTAATTGCAGCAATGGGTGGGTATCAGCAATGGGTGAGGTATCAGTTGAACCTCTGCTTCCCTTTTGGATACCCCCTCTATTGTGCCCACTTTGTGACATCAGTTAGGTTACAAGCCAATGGAAGGGAGATGACCTGGACAGCCATGCTGCAGTGCAATGGAAGGATTCGTCCTTGCCTTCCCAGATACATCCACACACAACCCCCACACCACAATTGTGTTTTGAAGCCAAAATAAATAGTTCTACAAGCTGAACGGGCTATGGGGTGGTAAGAGGAGAAGGTGCATGGGGTGGAGTGAGGAGATTTCAGGGGTGAGGTCCAACTCTTATGGGTTAAGCACCCTTCATCAGATGCATATTGCTAATAGATGGAATGTGCAAAGACTGTAGCAAACCTGAAAATTAACCACAACCCTTTCCTCCCCCTCCCCACTTTTCTCAAAGATTATAAGTAGAAACTAATCATCCCCTCCACACAAACTTTTGGCGAGGCATTAAAGCAGATCAAAAGCAAACACTTAAGACTTCCATCTAGTAGCTGGAGTCACTCACCCTATGTGAGTCCTGCAAATTGCAAAAGGGGAAAATTAGTCTCAGATCCTTGTTATCAGTGGAAAAACGTTCTAACAAGTAATTCTATAGGGAATCCACCAGCAGTATTACAGTGAGGGAGGGGGGTTCTGCTAAAGCTCTTGCTACTGGCAACTCATCTTAGACCAGTTCTCCACCCACAGCCTTTTTATTTTAAGATGATTGCAGTCACTGAAGTGAAAATACTAAGTCTGCATACTAAGTTTGTTGATCAGGTCAAACACTGACTGAATAAAATGAGACAGCAATGGAAATATGACTCACTGGTATTTATTTTCTGGCTGGAAAATGGGTTCTCCAACACCCAGAAACTTGGTTGGGAAACATAACAAGAGTTGTGAAAATTTTTGCACAGGTTTCACCCCCTATTCACACACCCTGAAATGTTTTGGTAAATTATTCTGTATAGAAACACATGAGGGTTTATGTGCTAGAGTTGTGGATTTTGTGCAGAACTTAGTGTTTCCAGGCATCTATGTGTAGCATTTTTGTGCAAGACTACGCCTTTCTATGCAAAAACAGCAATTTTCCACACATGCACACACTATAAGAAGATCTTACTTTTTTTTCTTGCATAAAAACAGTTGCCTTGCACAAAAATACCTACATGTGGATGCCTGGAAACAGTTTTTCCACACAGCCCACAATTCTTACACAAACGTCACATGTATTTCTACATAGAACTATTTCCTGGAACACCTTAGGATATGTGAATACTCAAGGAGATGCAGAAATAGTCATTTTCTCCACAGTATGGAGAAAACTCTGGAAATTATTCTTCCTCATTTGTGAAGACTAAACCCTGAGATATTAACATCCCTAGAAAAAAAGTATGGGTTAAAGCCACTGTGGACCTTAATTACACAAGTGAGACTACTGACATTCTATGTATGACTATTACCCCCCCTCCAGTAAAGTACACATGCATTACTGACATTACCACATGACAACAGAGGCAGCACATATATCAGCAAACTTTTAAACAGAGATGAACAATCTACTTCTTTTATAGGTTAACAACACAAATTTAGTGGAAAGCACCCATTGATTACAACATGTGATTGATGCCTACCAAAGATTTTCCCATGCTGATGCCTGGTTCCAACCTCCTTGCCCTTCCCCAGTTATCACTATGCTGTTCCTTTCTCATAATAACCTTGCACCAGGCAGTGTTCACTTTCACTTCTCTCCACTTGATCACATCCATTAATTACCCAGTAATAGCAAAAGGCCTATAGGATACAATATAGCAGCAATTAGCATTGTTTAACATATGTGATTGTCATACTGAGTTTACTTCCAACTCCCCCCCCCCGCCAAGCCTGACTTCTACCCTTGAAAAGGGGCAGGAAATTCCCCAGCGTTCACTAATTCTCATGCTGTCACCACCCACTGAATTCTGAATATACTGAATTAACTTGTAACTGAACAGGACAGTGGGACCCTATCAGTGAATTGCCAATCTCTATGCTTAAGGACCTTTCCTTTCCCTCCCCCTTCAGGGTGAGAGATATTCTATCTAAGCGTGTGCCGAAGAATGGCGTAGGAATTGAGAGGAAACAGAGATTTTACAGAAAAGCATTTATTTCAAGGCATGCAAATAAACAAGACAATAATACACATGAGAGTCTCCCCCTTCCCAGGTATGCTTTAGTTACAAGTAGTTATAAAAACAGATACATTCTTAAGATCAGCCAATCTCCAAAATAATAAAAAGCCCTAACACAACTAACTACCTTATCCTAGTTACTCACATTTCGGTTCATAGGCTTAGATGGTCTAAGAGAGGAATGAGACCAGGAGGTGAGGCCTAGAGCCTGCAGCCTACGACTGGCACAGATCCCATCTCCAGGAGGTTCCCTTGTTGTTCTCTGCCACATGGCCTCTCAAGGATTTTTATAACTTCTCCTTTGAAGCATCTCAAAGCATCTTGAAGATGCTCACCTCTTTCCCCTTGATTGGGCAATTCTTCCACTGTGACCTGTGAGGCTGACCCGCAATAAAAATGTAACCTAACCGCAACACCTCATTAACCCTTGGTTTACCTGAAGAGGGAAGTATCCCCCTTCAGCCAAGTTTAGATAAGGGGAAGCCCCATGATCACAGGGATACATTCTAGCTCCCAGAATAGTTACATACATTCCAAGCCGCTTGCTAAGGTTGCAGAGCATATACATTTGAATTCACAAACATATTCCCTTGAACAGCATCCCCTCTCCTTTCCACTCCTAAACAACATGACAGGGGTGCATTGTGACCTGACTTTAACACACTAAGCCCACTTTAAGGGTTCCTAGTATAAACATTCCCCAGGCCTACTCATCTGAATTTTTTTTTTTAAAAAAAATTAATGTTTTCTGGAACAGATATCAGATCTTGAAATGTCATGGGGTTGTATGAAAAAAATGTTACTGTTTTTAGATTAACTAATAGAAGTCTTTGGAAGGCATAAAACATCAGGTTTCTGAATGCTGAATTGGATTCAGATCTTGATTGAGCTGGATCCAGTCTGAACTGATCCACACTTAACTGGGTCTTAATTTGACTTGAACACTATTCAATTTGCCTGATCAAAACATTAAGAGATTGTCGCCTAAAGTTCATACAATCAGGCCATTCCGGACTCCTTTATCAGTTTTGTGAGAGAGACATTGCTGCTTTCTCTGTGCACTCTTCTTCAAGGCAGCAAATAGGGTATTTAAACTCCAGCATCAGCCCCAGTAAACGTACCTTGTATGTAGTATGTCATGCCTAGATCTCTGTTCCTCTATGCTACCTTCAGACTCACTGTCTGAGCCACTCTACTTTGACCTTCTGCTTCAGGCAGAAGGTAACTGTCAGCCTTTCCACCCAATTTCTCTCTATCCAACTTTTCCTGCCTCACTTTCCCATAGCCTTGTATGATTCACAAGAGTGTCTGATTTCCTGTGTGATTGTTAATTCCAAATAAAATATCCCATTTAACTTTTAACTGGAGTACTCCCTACAGTTAGTACTGTTAGACACAGGTGAAAAGATCCTGCTGTTACCCTCCTCTCTCAGGCCTCCTTTGAACTATAATTCACCAAATTCTAAGGAGACACTAGTATTGTGGGTGGACCTCAAAGCCCCCTAGCATTTAGAGTAACAGCAGGCCTGCTTTCAATAGCACTAGTGTTATTTCTAGGTTCACTAGGCATGTTATGTGTATACCTAGTAGTGTGCTCAGGTGTGGGCAATATTAATAAGTAGACAATTAGGCAGTTGATGATCAGACTTTTAAACTAGTGTTTCTGTTGCATTTTTGTAGTTATCTCATGATAGTTAAAAAAAGTTATTTCAATTCTATTGTAGTATTTTTGATGGAAAGGAATATGACATTCAGAATTGGGACCATATCTTCCAAAAAGAGTAGTACTGTCAAGTTATACAACATCTTTGCAAATACTGCCTAGCATCCTACATTGCAGCTACCAATTTGTAACCTATCGTATTGGATCAGTAACTGTTCCATATTCAGCTATGCTATGTATTCACAATCATGGCACTTTGCTGCAATCACAAATGCTCCCCCACATCCATCTGAAATTCTAGGCAGCCGTAATAGAGGTTTGTGGAGCAGTCAAGTGGGGATCTTCAAGATGATGCACCCAACTCTCCAGCCCCCAAGCTGAAATGCAACAAGGAGAAGTGACCATCTCTTGTTTCTCTTTGTTTTGCCATGACTTGGGGTGTGAGAGGGCTGGCCACATCATCCTGAAACACCTCACTTGGCAGTGCCACAGCCCCCCATCACACACCCTGGAGCTTAAGGTGGGTTGAGGGGGTGGTTGATTCCTTCCTCCTTGGTAGCTGTGTTTCTACAGCTGTGAATGTGAGGCAGAATCTCAGCCATTGTTCAAAACAGAGGGAAAAAATCCACCAGAAGTAAGCACTTTTTTTTGTGTATTTCATTCTTGCTCACAGTAGAGCACAAAGCAATAACACAAGGCACAGCGCAAACTACACTTAAGGCATATGAAATTCCTCATCTACTATTTAGTGAGTTACTTTAGTTAGTTAGAAGTAACTAAATAAAAAAAAATGAAATGAACTTACACATGAACTTACAATCGCAATGTAACACAGATATTCCATTATTGGAAAAGGAATTCATTATGACATTCTAGTTATCTGAAAACAGCTGAGCCTTGGGTGAAGATCTTATTGGATAGCAAACTACTCTGAACGAAAGTAGGTTTGTTTTCTAGTTCCCATAAAGGCAAGTAATGAATCAATGTTTTTACACTCATCAGTTATGACAATATCCTTCACTGAAGCAACTCTCTAGCTTATCTTCTTGGTCTTAGTCCTGATTATCACCACTGTTACTGGTATTGCCCCTTTTCATTCTATATTTTCAGCAGTGTTGTGCTGATTTTTCATTCTGAGGTTTAAAGTGCATAAGATTTTATTTTCCCTGAATAGCTCTGATTATTTTTCTAAAAGAAATGAACAGTAGATTTCACCAATCCTTTTATATTGTAATTGAGTTCTATTGAATGGGAAAATCCATTTAGTTCTTCATTCCTGTTCCCACACTGAAATTAAAGTATTTAGCACATTTACTGTCATAATTAAGAGAGAAAGAGAGAGAGAACAAGTAACTTTTGTTTCCTTCAGCACATTATGTTCAGTGAAAGGGAAGAAAATGGAGATACATTCTTTTTCACCTAGGTTTTGCTAAAAACCAAATAATTCTTGTCACCTCAGTTTTATGTTGGCTGTATTCAGAAGTTTGTTTGTTTAAAGCATTTAGTTCTAAACACATCAAGGCCCCTGAAGTAATATGCAACAGCATGTACAACTATAATTTGTTGCAACGGGGAAGGACATAAACTTTTATGGGTTCAGGGCCTCTGCGTCACAGTTCCTTCTTTGGCATGATCACAGGCAGGAATTCAGAAGATTTTTCTTCCATTTTTGGTTAAAGTGGCTTATCATCCAAACCTGATAAACCATGGGTTAATCCTAGCTATTATTTTTTGTAACAAGACAGTGTTAAACTATGGGTTATAACATTTGTTTATTTCAACAATTGATAGTTAATTATGATTTAGGGACTGGAAAACATGCTAAATGGTGGTTAATCTAAAATATTCATTCATTCAATCATTCATTCATTCATTTCATTTATTACAGCAGACAGCCAGTAGAGTTAATCTAAAACAGAATTAACTGTTCCCACAGTTCTTGTGGATGTACTGGAGAACGAGGTAAGAAGTACATCAGAACGGGTCAGGTTGGTAACCATGCCTAAGTTATTGTTATGTCCGAAGGTACCCCATAGCTTAGTGCCTACAAGTCTAACAACACAATCCTGTGCATGTGCACTCAAAAGTGTGTCCTACTGTTTTCAGCAGACTTAATTTTTACTAAATATATTTATTCATGTCTAGCCTAGAGGAGCTAATTTCAGAGAATGAGAACCAGAATGACAGTCTCCTGCTGGAGAAATCAGGGCCTAAACTTCAGGTTCCTACTGATAGCTCTCCTTGGGTATCACACTGGACTGAAGCTGAACTGAAGCCCTCTGGAAGTGGAGAGGTCCTAAGCCGCAGAGGGAGACCATGTATGAAGGAACTGGATTGAAAAATGGGGCTGAGATGAAGTACTTGGCTTTGGCAAAGGCTGCATAAGCAATAATCTTTCCAGATCCTTGATAGTGACTGCTCAAACATATCAGCTATAGAAACAGGCTCTTTTCAAACAATGGCCATTTCCACACTATGTTGTTATAGTGCTATTATTCCACTTTCAACAGCCTATGGAATCCTGAGGTTTGTAGTTTAGGGAGGAGCATTTATAATCCTCAGCCAGAGAGCTCTTTGGTGTCAGTAAACTACAAACTCCAGAATTCCACAGGATGTTAAAAGTGGAATAATAGCACTATAACAGTGTAGTGCGGAAACTGGCCAGCGAGTTGCTGAATTCAATACACACATTCACCTGACCTGATTCCTGCTCACAGCATTCCTAAGTGGTTCTTGTTATATCTCCTTGACTCTTGACTTGGGTCATTTTACTGCTTTGTTTTCTACTAGCACTGACTTACAGCATGGTAGGATTTCTCTGTTTATCTCAACTTTGCTTATTTACTACTGACTACACTCTTTGCCTGCTCCTTCCAATACTGGCACCATACATTGACTCAGGGCTGACTTTGACTTCTTTCCTTATATTGCTTGCCTAAGATAACACTTTGGCCATGGTGGGACACAGTTTAGGACTGCACCACGAATCCCTCATATTGATGTTGCTGTCATTCTCTCCAGCTGCTCCATGCTAATAAGAGATTAACATATGTTCCACATCCTAAACAAATTTTTGCAAGTCTCCAGTGGGGCAGGTACAAGCAAAGTGATTCAAAGCATAGCGAATTCAGGAACGAGAGCAGGAAAATCACTTGGTTAGCCCTGATCAGACACAAAGTATCTGCTAGAGAGCTGCAAGTGCTCTTTAATTGTTAGGGAAACGTATTTAAAACACAATGACTGTGATTTTCCTGCTTCTCATTCTGTTGTCACCAAAGGGAATTCTTTTCTCCTGCGGCTGTTTCCAGCCAACCAGCATCGAAACTTTAGATCTTAGTTATCTATTTTAGGCTGTGGGAGTATAAAAGAGAGGGAGAGAGTGTGTATATACACAGAGGTTTGCAGAAGAAAAATGCCAACAACAACAACAACAACAACAGAATTAAAATCTGAATCCCATGTGAATAATAAGAAAAGAAACCAATCAGAGATAACCACAAATAGCTAACCTGTCTCGTCTCTGTTCCCAATTTATCTAAATTCTTTCCCCAAGCAATAGGTTACTGTCCTTGGCCTACTCATCTAGTATCTATGTCTTCCCCTTCAGGGCCTCCCCCATTCTCAGTTCTGTTTCTGGCTTTTATCTTCCACAAGACAAAAGCAAACCCATTCTCCCATATCCAATTCCAATCAATAAGTAGGTTAATTTCTTGTTTCTCATGGCCAACTAAGTTTTTAGGCCCTTTCACACCATACAGGTGATACTACTGTGATTCCACTTCAACTATTATATCATGGCACCATTCTGTAAAATGCTGAGATTTATAGTTCTGGGATGGGTATTTAGAATTCTCAGCCAGAATGCTCTAGAGCATCACTGTTCACATTCCAGGATTCCACAAGAAGTAAAAGTGGAATCATAATGCTATAAGGTACCAGTTTCCTGTCTTAAATCTTTTGACAATTTGTTGAACTTTCTAGCATTCTGCTTCCTTGGCTAGCTTTTTTTTTCTTTTTTCTTTAATGTTAGCCAGTTCCCCCTCCATCCTCTTTTCTAGGCTAAACTTTCTCACTTGTTTATATATCCTTTAAACTATTCGTTTATACTTTTAAATATAACCTATTTAACTGTAATCTTTAAACTACTAACCTTATTTCTGAAACAAATTAGCACAAAAAAGGAAAGAGAAAAATGTAAACCTCTTTTTCAGTACTTCGAAACTAATTTAAATAACAGAATGAAGGTCAGTTTTGATTATTCAGAGTACCTGTTCCCAATGCTTCCCTCCAAAGAGCTCTGTAACTGTGTGCTAACAAGAGCCCTCTACAAAACAGTGAACTGCAAAATTGGACCAAGCCGAATAGTTTGTTCTTCATTTCTTTTGTCTTATTAGAGAGTACTGGCCTCTTTGGTGCAGCTTTTTCTCTTTTTTTGGTTGAAAATAAGCTAAAATGTAGCCTACATTTTTAGAGGAGCCATCAGTTCCTTAAAGCAAGACAACTCATTAACATTCAATAGAAATCTGAGCTTTACTTCTTATTTTTCTTTTCATAAACTCCACATATATATCCTTTTCTTTCCTCTTTCTGGGTTTGCCTTTGTTTGTCTCCAGCCATTTTCATCATCCGTCTCTCTTTCTTCTTTCTCTTTTCATAAGATGGTTGTATTACTGAGATGGTCTGACTCATCTTCTGTAAGGACACACCACGGTTGCTGACCAAATGATGCTGTACATAGTATTTATTGGGCTTCATCTCTTGGTTCACTGGTTTACTTTGCTATATGACTAGCATATTTTAATTTGAAATAATGTTGAAAATGTGTTGGGGGAAAAAAAGCTAAACTAATCAGTCTGCAGTTTAAATGACCTTTAGAGGAAGTGCATGTGTAGATATATATTAATTAGTGACATACATAATGACATCAGGTAGAACACTAAAAATATGTATAGCTTCTTGTTTGATATGCATACATGATTTTCATCATTTAGCTTGTCTAATAATAAAATTCAAATTACACAGTTGTCTTAATTGGATTAAGCTATTGGGTTTAAGTACATGATATAACGTCTCTCATATTGGAGAACATGGTTGAGTGGAGTATAATTTTCATTTCCTTCTTCAGTTTTGCTTGCTACATGCACAGTAATTATGTGGAATAGGCCATTTCAGATAACCTGTCTTGGTTTTCTGACCTTTACTACACACTTAACTTGTTACTCTTGAAAATGAAAATGTTAGTTGAATCCCCTGAAACAAATGCATTCATTTGAGTGAAGTGGAACTTAAGGGAATCAAATGTGTACCCTTTGCCAGCATTCCTGCACATTTACTCAAAAGAAATTCTCATTGCACTTAAACATATTTACTCCCTGCTAATTGTGTGCCCTGGCTCTTGGGTCTCTCATATCACATCCTCATTTTTTTTGGTCTTTAAATATATTTTTTAAAGAATCTTTTTCCATTATGCATTGGCTAGTAGAATGTTTCACTGGAGGACTACGCATTTTTGTTGCTAAGCTTTGTCTCTTATCTTTTAGGTGTGGGAAAAATCTACTTAGATGAGCATTTGGGGAACATAAAGAATACATTTTTATTATCATTTTTACTGCTGATGTTTTAAATTTGTTTCTCCTTATTCTACTTTAAATTGTTTTTGTTTTAGTTTGATATTTTAATTGGCTATATCATTTTTTTCCATTTATGATGTTATATGCTTTATGCAGGAGAGGGCATCATGAATGTGAAATAGATCTGTTGCAGGTCATGAAGGATTGGGGGCTTCTACTCCAGCATGACTGGAAAGAAAATCAATAATAAAGTACCGGACTCTGTAAAGTATAAACCATGTCCTAGTTTATGTTGAGGATGTATGGTGTTAAATTATTCATTCCTGATTCATTTAATCAACTTTCCCCGAGGCAAAATATCTTAGAAAACTATGCAGTTATAAAAGAGGTCTTGCAAGGGGGGGAGTTTTTGGTGACAGAGCAGAGGGGCTTCTCTACCGATCCCCCTGGAGCATCAAGAGGGTGAGAATCCTTCCTAGCCTGGATGCCTCTCCATATACAACAAGGAGGCTACAGCACTTTACAATCCTCATTTGGCTCACCTCCACATTACATTGGGAGGATAGAAGGAAGCTAAGATTAGGGAGGCCTTTCATGATAATCTCTTCTGGTCTTTCTTCTCTCACCAGGCCTTTCATGATCTTCTCTTGCCTCACCTCCCACAACATCCAGGATGTGAAGTGGGAAGCCAGGTGAGTTTTGAGGGTGCTATAGTCTTCCACGATGCTCTCTTGAACCTAATGGAGTAGACTATAAATGGTTATTCTACGAAATTCCTTCACAAGTGCTATGAGATTCCTTGTATTGTGTCGCCATGTGATTTTGGGAAGGGAGAACCTGGGTGAGGGTTGCAGAAGCTATAGCCTCACCACTGGTGTTCTGGTAACTGTTCACAATGACACAGATTTTGTTATGCACCAGCTACCAGAACACAGCCAGCAATGATCCTCCTTGTTGGCTGCTCTCTCCACCTGTCCTACTTTAAGTAAGTTCAGGTATCAAGAGTCCATGAGCTATTGGCAGAACCAAGTCTTGGCACTGGGAAGAATTCTCAGTAGCAAAAGATAAAGCAGATCAAGAATGCTGTCAAACAAAGGCCATTTCTGCATGGCATCACAGTCCTGCATGGAGATGGCATAGCAGCAGTTCGTGGGTCATGCTTATGCATGGTTTCATCATAATCCTGCTGCTATCCCACCTCCATTCATCACAATCAGGGGATATCCGCTTAACAGAATAACTCCATTAAGCACTCATGACTGCATGATGCATGATGCTCCCATCCTTATCTGCCATGCAGAAGGGGAGAAAGCACAATGGAGGTACTTCCTTCTCCAGCAGAGCATGGGAAAGAACCCTGGCTGCTTTGCAGAGGGAAGCATTTCAGTTGTGCTCCCATCTAGGCAAAGGCACTGCCAGAATTGCAATGGGAGGATGACAGGATCAGAAATGGCCAAAGACAGAAGTTCAGGGGTTATCTGTAGATGAGTAGTTATCTCTTCCCAGGACCTTGATTGCAGCCTAATACTATGTCTGAGTGGAACAGTCTGGGCCAGTCACTTAAACCTCCAACTTTCTTTGGGACCAGAGGGTCTTTCTTCCTCCCCCTCCCCATTCTCCTCCTCTGATGTTGAACAGAAGAAGGGCTTGGCTGGTTTTTAGATATCTGCTGAGTCTCTTCAACTCTTCTTCAACCATACGAGAACTGTTTTTTGTTTCAAAGTGCAATAAGAGCAGCAGACTTAATGTATTTGAAAGGAACTTCCCTTATCTCGTGTACTAATATCACACACACACACACATGCACACACTTCTGAAAACAGTATATCCGTGTAACATATGCTGTGACATAACAAACCTCAAAGGATGAACAATGGCTCTTTGATCCTAAAAGCCCTGAAAATAATTAGCTTCACTTGTTCAAACCACTTTCAGGTATTTGCAAGTTAGCCAAGTTAGCCTGAATTCTGCTGAAGTGTGTACAAATGGCTGATAATTCAAAGAGATTGCTCTGATATAGGGACATAATGTAGCACTGTTAACATGATTCTGAAGGGTACTGTCTGAAGGGTAACAATTTTTAATTTCTCTGCTTAACTTTAAGTGATGGTCTCTGCCTTACCACCTACCGACTTTAATGTTCCAGCCATGAGCCATAATGCTTAGTGGCTTCCATATCAGTGGGCTTGTGAATCTGCTCTGCAAGTAATCCAAGGAGCTAAACTTAATTAGGGCACAGGAAAGCTTCTTTAAAGTTCAACTGAATTCCAAAACAGATTCAACATGCCATTAACATGAATACCACTGCTAGTGGGGACAGTGACAGTGGGCTATCACATAGACTGGATTAGATCAGTTTAGATTGTAAAATGTAAATCAGATCATCTGGTGTTTACACACTCCATCACATCTAAGCCACTATCAAGTTTATTATGGCCTTTGTGATCCTCTCTTTATTAAAATATATCAGAAATCTTTCCATCATATTTTTGCTGCTTATTAATTCTAGTGTGAGAGGGATGCAGAAGGACTGTCTGGATAAGGAAAAAGATTTTCAGCATAGAGTCTTCTTTAGTATTGCCATTTTACAGAGCAGTGTCAAGTTAAGGTTGGACCATTCATTAAATTTCATCTTAGAGTTGAGGACATGATGGTAATGATGACTGGGTACCCTTTGATTGCCTCGTGGTTTTCACAGGCACACAGTTTAAGGTTTTTTTCCCTCAAGCCAGAGGCCACTTGGCAATTCCTCTATAAAGAGTGCTTATCTGTCCCATCTATTATGTGGAGTTAACACACACACACACACACAAGGTTTCTTATGCTTCCTGGATCACTTTACTTTGTAGCATGTTGCCTCTTTTTGACAAACAAAAAAATATTGTCTTGTTGTTTTTGGAGTCCAGTGGTAGAGCTACTTACTAAGAAAAATATGCCTGTAAAATAGAAAACAAATCCATATCCTTGGCATGGATTACTCTCTCTCCATCCCCAATTCATAAAATCTGTTATCAGAATGTATGCCATCCATCCATTCAGGGTCCCTTCCTCCTGCGACGGAGAAGTCAGTTCCAATTCTATGGAAATATCTCTATAAAAGGGATGTAAACATTTTTGTCTTCGAATTCTAGCTGTGTTTTCTTCCTATATTGTTTTTCACAAGGTTGTGAGACTTGTTTTTATTCTTGCCTTGAAATTTGTAGAGATTTTTAATATACAGTTTCCTAATGTGTGCATACACATGTTCTCCAAAGCCTAATACATGTTTCTGCATATTTATTCATAGACAATATTTTAATGTGTGTGCATTGTAATATCATTATTTTATGTGTCAGAATATGTGAATTTTTGAGCAAAGCTACATCCAATCAAAAAAAAAATCTTAGGAGGTATGATAAGGATACTTTTGCTGACAGAGATGAAACAAATTAAATTATCTTCTTTCCCTAACCTACATCCTATTGTCTGCAGATGTCAAAGCTTATTCATATGTTGCATATAGGAATACATGTAGGGATGTGAGATTAGAATTTTACAGAGGTACTCTGCTATCCAAAATCTAGTCAAATAAAGACATTGGAGCATCTGTACTGGAGAAACAAGAGATAATGGCCAACCTCCTGTATCAGCTACTCAGTATTCTGTATCAGTTGGCAGTTTATTCTTTGGAATACAAAACAGTTGCCTAGATGTACTCAGAATATAACTGTTTTGTATTTACATTGCTACTTACTCACAATTGTGATACTTTCCCCACAAACTATCACCCCTATCCTACTGTACCAAGTATCTGTGGTATGGGTAGAAGAAGGTTCATTCTGCCAGTGATTAGAGAATGGGGGCAGGGCCTGGCTGGAGAGGTTACTTAGTTATGTATACAGGCTGAGTATTTCTTATCTGAAATGCTTAGGACTGGAAGTTTTCCGTATTATGGATTTTTTTTTTTTTTTGGTTTTGGAATACAGTACTCTTTTGGATTACCCTTGCATCACATTCATTTGCTATTTGTGTTGTGTAGGAGATATGCACTCTCTTGTCCTCTCACAGGCCCTGCTGAAACCCTATTAGTCTCTGCTGCCATTCCAAAAAGTCCCACTCCTCTGTGGCCATTTCGGCACTACACTACTATGTGTTATTATTCCACTTTCACCATTCTGTGGAATTCTGGGGTTTATGGTTTACTGAGGCCAAAGAGCTCTCTGGCTGAGAATTCTAAATGCCCCTCCCTAAACTGAAAACCCCAGGATTCCATAGGATGTTGAAAGTGGAATAATAGCACTATAACAGTGTAGTATGGAAATGGCATGTATAATCTCCAGTGCCTCCCAAGACACTTCCCACCCCACCCATGAGAAAGCTTACAAGTATAAATATGAGCAGGTGAGAGCAGGTATTCCCTTGCCTTGCACAGGAGGTGGCCAGCTGTCTGCCCCTCCCTTTGTTACCCTGTATGTTGGGGGTCCCGAGGGGCGCCCAAATAACCAGATAAAAACACAAGTTGGGGGAATTTTAGCTTGAGCACTCTCTCGGCTAAACGAAAGGCACGGTAACGTTAGCAAGGATCTTTAACCCTATGTATACAGCAGCGGGTCAGAGAGCGGCTAGACAAGGTTTTCGAAGTAATAAACAATATTTTATTAAAGACAAGAAACACGCAAGACAAGACATAAACTAACTAGCTGAGAAATAGAAATGGAGAACTTTTCGGGAAAGGCAATACGACACCTGGTCTCTTAGCCCTGGAGAGAAGCGGGGTTCCGGGGAAGAAAGCTCAGCGTGGAGAGCTGAGGAGAGTTCCTTCAGACTACCAGCAGCAAGGTGGGATGGAAGTCCAAAGTAGTCCAAGGAAGTCCCAAAAGTGGGGACCTTTTATAGGGTGGAGCTTACCTACAGGCTATGCTATGCTCGGGGGGAAGAAAGGAAATTTGGAGTTGGACAAAAGAGTTGGCAAAAGTCAAGTTTAGCATGATTGGTTTAGCTCTTAAGACAATAGTGTGGCCAGTTCATTAATGGCCCGATACAAAGGAATGGCTTGGCTCTTGGCTTTGTGTAGATCCGAGCCGAGCAGAGCCGGTTTGCAGGGAAGTTTTTCCCTAAAGCAACGTAGAGGCTTAAGTTGCTTGCCTGAATGGGGTCTTGGAATGTACAACCATTAACGGCCGCGCCCGTACATGCTCGTCCAGGAGGCCTCTGCAAACACGTGGAGTAGGGTGGCAGAGAGAGGTCAAGCAAGGCCAAATTATTTGATATCAAAAGAATAACTAGTGCTCTCACCTGACATATCATAACCATGACAACACCTTCCCTTTCCTGCTTTCCTTCCATCCCTCCCGTACTCCCATTCCAAGAGTTTATCAATGCAAATTTAGAGGCCTCCTCTGTTCCTGTCCCTGTTTTCCTCTGAGATGAGTAGGCAGGGAGCACTGTCCTTTGGGAAGCAAATGCCATTGTTTTTCCTCCAGAGTACAACTTCCTGACTTCCACTGCTTTCCACAAGGCTGAGATGCTAGGCACACTTGTCAGCTCAGGGATTAAGTCTTGTTGTGCTCAGCAGTGTGACTAATTTCAAACAAACAGGCATAAACAGGAACCTGGCTATCATACCGGGCCCTGCGCTCTAACTTCAAAGAATACTCTATTAGAAAGCGTAGCTATTCTCTTCTGTTTCACAGATTTTGGTAAGCCCCTTCTTAACCCCACTAAGTATTTTTCTCAAATCTGAACTTTTTTTTTTCATTTTAGATTTGGAATTTGGAGGCTATTAAATCTGAGGGCAGACTGGGATCCTCTCAGGGTGCTTTGAGGAGAGAGTGCTAGGGAAGTGGCTGTCTGTTTGTGTTTGTGTTTTTAAAAAGCTTTAAGACTAAGCTACTTGTAATAATTCTAACTCACAATTTGAATTTTTCTAGTGTTATTGAAAGCCTCTTGTCTAACTTTGAATAACTCAGATGTTTTGCCTCACCAGGCATCTCCAAATTTACCTTAAATGTCATGCTAAATGAATCTTACTGATAACTGTAGTTTTTCCATAGCATGGGCTTAAAAAATCTCTAAAATAAGCTTTACCGCATTTTTTTTAAAAAAATCCATTAACATATCTATAACACAGAATCTCAGGACAGTGTGCAGATAAAATCAATTTACAACAATTTGGAACAATATCAATTTAAGTCAAGGAACAATAATTTAAATAGTTCAAAAATGTACTAAACAATATAACAATTAAACAGATTAAAGCAGTTTAAAACCTGTACAGACTTGGGCTTTAATAAAAAGTCATATTTTCATTTGGTGCTGGAAAGAAACCAATTCTGGCATCTGTGGGGCCTCTGTAGGATGACATTCCACAATTGGGCTGTCATAGCCCTCTCCCACATCTTGCACAGTGTGCCCTTCCAGCAGACGTCAGTCCTTAGGAAGGTGTACATGGGAACACACACTCCTCCAGGTCTCAAGATCTCAGACTCTTTAAGGATTTGAAGGTTATTGCAAGTACCTTGAATCCCTACCAGAAGCATATTGGTAGCCAGTACAATTGTTTAAAACCAGTGTTATATGGTTTCTCTAGCAAGGTCTAGTTGGCAGTCTGACTGCAACATTTTGCATTAGCTGCAGCTTCTGAGTTATCTTCAAGGGCAGTTCTGCATAAAATGCATTGCTGGAGTTGAATGAGGAAGTTAACTATTTAATTATTAAGATAATAAAATCATCCCCTTGCCATAGCCATAGCTGGTACACAGTCAAAACAGGTTGTATTGTAGGGACAGGGATGGAGCCAGGAGTACTTCCAAGTTATATACCTGTTCCTTTCGGAGAGGAACAGTCCCGTTCAGATCAATACCTTTTATTCTGGGAAGACTGACATAGATCAATACCTTTATTCTTTAGGATTTGAGAGATACTACTAACCATGAAAAGACAGCATTAATGTACAGTTTGCTTTTGTATCTGTGCTAAAGCATTGTCACTGTTATTAGCATTCTTACAATGTTTTATTGTGAGTTTTATTGCATTTTATTATCAATGAGTGCAATTGTATTTTATTGTCATTTTATATGTTTTTAGAGTTAGAGAGTGTGTGTGCAGAGTCACAAAAAGAGTAAATTAATCCCAGCAGATAAAGTCTATTAGCTAGGAGGAATGGGGTGTTAAAATGTCTGCTCTTTTTGAATGGAGAGAAAGTCTGGAGAATGTTGTTGAAAATAGCACAGAAAAAGAAAAGGGAGGAAAAGCTTCTCTTTTATCCAGAGATTTTTTTAGTTCATTGGTATTCTGTTTAAAAATAGGGGTGGACACAATATTTCAAACATAGCTGGGAAATAGGTTTCTTGCTAGTTAGAGACAAGTAGAACCCTTAAAGGATAAGATTCTTTGCAGTTCAGCACTCATTCTGCATGTTTACTGTGCAGAAAACAGCAGTTTTGGTGCAGAAAATGATAATTACATCCAGAAAAGGCTGTTTTCTGTGCAGCAAATATGTTCTACATAGAAAAAAATACTCTTAATAAACATATTTTTTAAAATTTTGCACAGAAAAAGTCCTGCACCATGAATAGTCTTCAAAAAGTGCACGGCAAAGAAAAAAATGATGAAATTATTAGTTCTTGCCTATGAGAACGAAATCTCTGAAGATTTACAACCATGCTTTAGAAGTGAATACACTCTTTTTTGTAAGCTATGTAGTGGTAGTAAATGATTATGTTGAGAGAAAAAGACATCTTCACCTTCTGCTCTGGAGCTTTGCATTTTGTTTGTACAATAATGAGAACTGAGTCCAAAGTAATTTAGGAAATGCAGTTTTCCAAAGGATTACCATGATTCCTGCATGTCACTGAGACCTGTATCTTCCTAGTATCTGAATGAGGAGAACAACATCCTCTTCTTTTTAACATTTCTGATTGCTGTTCTTGCCATGAATTATTGCCACACTCTTCCCATGCACACAAGACTGTTTCTTTGGGAAGGCAATTAAACTAATTTCCAAGGCATGGTTTATGTTTTGACTTCAGCCAAATGCACACTCACTCCCATCCCTACTATTGAACTTGAAAGGAGCGAGCTATAACTATCCAATAAGACAGATCTAGTGAAATATGACAACACTGGTCAGATTGCCTGCTGGATTATTTTCCAAGACACACTCATAAAGCTCCACAGTGGCTCTGAAACACAAGGTATCTGTAGATTCTTCAAACAAAGTTGCTAGTACCAAATTTGTGAGTTGTACCTTTGAACAAATATTGCAATTGCCAAAAATGGATTTTACCCCTTATTTCTGATGGAGATATACTGGGAGCATAACTGTCAAATATCTTGACTCTGAGCCAAGAATTTCAAGAGATGCTATTACTTGAGATTACATTCTAAAAGGGAAAAGTGCTGTAATTAGAGCTTAGCTGCAATAAGTACACTGCAAGAAACAAAAGGTCATATCCAAGGTGTTCACTTACTGAAGGAACCCTTGAGATTAACAATAAAGTGAGTCACTGCCAATGAGACTGCCAGCTTTCTAGCGATAAAAGATATATTAAAGTCAATTAAAGACCAATTGGCTCACTTCAAAGATATGTACAGTAACATTTTTCCCTGTAAGACACTTCTTCCGCAACTGCATTCTTCAGATTTCCTTACCACAGAATAAATAGCAAAGAGGAAAGAAAAATAATTTAATCTTTCTCCTCTTTTGTGTTCAGCTTGAGGCAGGTGGCATGAGAAAATCAAGGCTAAGAATCTTAGTCATGCTGTAGGTGGCAGAATCAGTCAAACAATTGCAATGGATCAAAATACACCCATAATACCCACCCATACCATGAGCTTGATCTGACTGTAGGATGCTGGTCCTTGATCTTAGGGTTGCTGAATCAATGTACCATATTAGAATTTTATTTGTATCTTTTAAGCCAGCGATGCACAGATAAAATTTTGTCATCTCATCCATCATTTAGTTCCTTGAAGACTTCAAAAAACATATTCAACTGGAAAGGAAATAAGGTACAGACTAGAATTGTTAACACTGTATCCCTTAAGCAGCCAGTTACATGTTTAAGGACAATGCATTACTGATTATGGTTGTACAAATAGAGTTCCAATGATGTAATTATTGCACAGCCGCTCCACTTTTTAAGCCATTTTGAAAATGTGTCCCTGGACCGGGACCTACTGACGATTGAGCAATTGGAGCACACATTAGTCTGATGAAACTTCCTCAGTTGATTTCTTAGTGGTGCAGTACAGCATGCAGGTAGGGCAGTGTCCCCCTGGCAAAACTACATTGGTGTAAATTTATCCAATGCAGCTGAGACTATTAGATCCTGACCATATAAAATCCCAACCTTACAGAAAAAAATATTTTTAGAAACCTAAAACATTCTTTTGTCATATTTTACAAGTGTGAAAGAGGCCAATATATGGTGTAGAAATGGAAGAAAATATTTGAAAATGGTTGAAAACCATGCTTCTTGAACATTGGGAAACCCTGATAAGGGCAATTGTGGATGTCAAGAATCTTTGCTGTTTTTGACTTATTCTGCACAAAATTTGCATTTTTTTTTTTGCATAGGTTTTTTCTTCTGCCCAGGAAAAAACATATTCTGTGCAGAAAGTGCACAGAATATTATTTTCTATGCCAAAAAAAAATTGCTAGTTCCTATGTTGAAAATGTTATTTTCTGAACAAAAACTGTTTTGACTTTGTACAGATTAGGTGTTGAACCACACTAATTTCCAAGCAGGGAATAGGATTTTCTGCATGGAAAAAACCTGTTTATCTGAACAGAAAATGTTGTTTTGTAGGGGAAAATGTGGAAATTTTGAGTGGAGTAAGTCCCAAACTGTGAATAATCTAGAAAACACTAATCAGTTTTTAAAGACTTTCTTTCTGCACAAAGAAAATTATTAAAATAACTTGTTCCTTGTTTTGAGAAATAAATTAGTGAAAAATTTACATTCCTAATATGATTACACAAGCATTTTTAGACTGTACATGCTTTCTCATGTGTTAGGGTTTTGAAGTATTAGTTTATTCATGAAAATATTGACCAATGTGATGTTAAACTTTGTTTTATACTTTTTCCCCCATCTCACCTACTTAGATATGTCAGGACACTGCTATGTTTGTTTTTCTCTCCAAAAAGAAGCAAGGCTGTTCCCCTTGGTTCATATGTCAAGTCAGCACTACTTGTATAAAGTTAAGTATGGATGATGAATATCTTGTTAAAATCTGTAAGTTTTTACTAGAAAGATTTGGATAAAAATGCATATAATATTCAGATGAAATAATGGAAACATATGTAGATAAAAGATTTAAAATCTATGTTGTGATCTCAAAGGGAATTTTTATTAAAAGACATATTGTTGGTACATGACCCCTGAGCAACTGCCTAAGATATATAAAGATATTGTTAATACATGTTGGAAGCGTGTAGAACAAGAAGTGACTTTTTACTTTGCTTGGTGGACGTGTGAGAAAGCTAAAAAAGATGGATATAAATAGAGAACATTGGTGCAGAAGACTTTGAAAAGAAATCTGCAAATGAAGCTTGATTTTTTTTTCTTTGGGTGCTTATGGACTAACAGAAAAAGTCTTAGAAGATTATTGCAATATATGATCACAGCTGTGAGACTGACACATGTGCAGAAATGGAAAGATTAGGCAATACTAACCATAGATGAGTGGATGGCAAAAGTGCTTGTTCTTAGCTGAGATGGACAAATTGACTGTTTTAATTCAAGATGGGTCTTAGATTCACCAAAGAGCAGATACCCTTTACAGACTTTTTGAGGAACGATGAAGATGATCTGGTTGCTGTTGGATTTGACTATTAGTAATTTAATGATAATTGAAAGATTTGTGTAGTCTGGTAGAGAAATTACTGAGGTTGAGAGAAGGCTGTTACATGTAATTGTTGACATGCAGATCAGAAGTGCTTTTTCTTCTTTTTCTTTTTTCTTTCTCTTACTTTCTTATTGGAAGATATTTTGTAATTTTAGTTATAGATAATGTTGTTTATTGTTTTTCATTTTTGTTATTTTCTTAAACTTAACTTTCGTTTATAAAAAAAGTGGAAACAGTTGCCTTGATAGAACAGGTATAATTTTAAAGTATGTATTTCAAAAACTTCCATCTTATTATGTGGAAGTTCATGAGTTGGACCTGAACAGTATTGTGAGCTTGACTGTAATTACAATATAGTATACTGGAATTACTCTGCAGTTCAGTGTTTACTCTATCCCTTAAACAGTTCTTAAAGACCTACACAAATGACTGTTTTAACTCAAGAGGCCTCTTGAATTTGAAGAGTTTAAGAACTTAGGTTTAGCAGCTTGAAAAAAGACAACTTGTCCCCAATGTGGAATTCATAAAATAGCAGAATTCCAAATCCTGGCAAGTTTTACTTGAGAATACACCACATGGTTAAAGCAAGTGTGTATACCATTAAAAAGAAGCATTTATTCTGAAAAAAAATCATTAATATCTTCTTTGTTTGGACTCAAATTCAGATATACAACTCTGTGTTAATATGTTATTTCTATATATGCTCTCTACCAGGTTGCTATACACCTTGCTTTACCCAGGACTCAGAACTATGCAGGACTATGCAGGATCACACCAAAGGGGTATCTAGGCTAGCAATCTGTTCACACAATGGTTAGTTTTCTATGTGAAGCTTGCCAAGAGAGTTTACATGAAGTAGCAACCCCATCTCATATTTCCCAGCAGTTGATATACAGAAGCATGCTGCCTCTGAAACTAGAGGAGAAATGTAGCCATCCTGACTAGTAGCCTCTGATGATCCTCCCTCCATATAAATATACAATCCCCTTTAAGGTCACCCTAGGTGGTCATAGAGATGGGGGAGACTTTTCCTTCAGTGTGGTTTTCAAATAAGTTCGTTGAAAATTCATAAATTTCTTCCTACTTTGAATAGAAAGAAAGAGTGGACTCAAAAATTAAATGTGAGAGAAACTGAAATTGAAACCCAGCCCATTTCTGTACTCCATTGTTATAGTACTATTATTCCACTGTCAACATCCTATGGAATCCTGGGGTTTGCAGTATAGGGAGGGTCATTTAGAATTCCCAGCCAGAGAGATCTTTGGCCTCAGTAAACTACAGACTCCAGAATTCCACAGGATGTTGAAAGTGAAATAATAGCACTATAACAGTGTAAGGTGGAAACGGCCCCTGTGTCAGGATGTTTGATGCTTAAAAATATGGTTATGAACCTCTGATTATTTAGCCATATTAGGACATTCAGGGTTGTGTTGTTGTTGTTGTTGTTGTTGTTGTTGTGTGTCTTCAAGGCCTTACATGATCCTAAGGCAAATCTATCATGGCATTTTGTGGGGCTAATGCACCTAAGGTCACCCAGTGGGGTTTCATGACCAAGCATGGAATCAAACCCTGGTCTCCAGGTCGTAGTCCAATGCTCAAACCGCTACACATGCTGGCTCTCACAATAATGGTTGGCCTTACTTTTTTGAGTATTTGCACCATATATGGGAGGCAGGTCTGACATGGTTCTCTCCTTGCTGGAAATAGCTGTGTCTGTTGAACGTGGCTAGCACAGATGGGTATGTAATGCTTTTAAACTAATTTTTTGAAGAATCTACCAACATTTGCAAATCACATATTCAAGACAGAAGGAATTTGAGGTTTAAAATATTCAAATGGAGGTGATAACAGAGCTGACAGATTTTCTTATCTTGGCTTGGCAAATGCCGTAACTTATGGCTGTGAATTCCACAGTTTAATTATGTGCAATGTGAAGAACCTTCTCTTCTTCTTTCAAACCAATACTGTGAACTAATCCACTATATTGATCAATAAAGTTGCTAGACGACCAGCAATACTCACTAGCAGATACCACTTAAATATATAATGAATGTTATATTTCTTCCTCTCTCTCATTTTAAAAGAAAATCAAGTTGACAAATGTGTTAAAAATAGACAACAGAGGATAAACTATATAATTCACTACATTAATGTGGGGCAATAGATACTAGCTTCATGACTTTGAAGCATGATTAGACATATTCAGGAACCTCTGTTTTGATTCAGTATAAGCCAACTTCCTGTGTTATACATCTGACATTGGACACAGTAGGTGTAATGAAGCCAAAAGAAAAATAAAGTGTTAGGTTTACTGTAAAACCTTTAATATTTTTTCTCTTTCTCACTGGCTTGACAGAATACCCAACCTGTGACTAGTTGTAGAAGAGATGATGGATCAGGAATTAGAGGCAGAAGAGAACCTCAGAAAGGGAATAGGATCTAGGACTGCCTTTACTATGTCAGAGACACAGCTAAAATGGAACCTGGTTGCATCTTTGGGCTAAGTTTTATGTTGCCAAATTCTATGGCAGTTAACTTCTACAAATTCAGCTTTATTAGACGGACTAGAAAGATGAATTATTGGCAACACTCTTTGTGATATTATGAGCATGACTTAATAGCTCTGAATATTTTATATCAAATGGCTTTTCAAAAATAACAGCTTATTACAATTATAAACATCATTTGCAAACCACATGTTCAGTTTTTAAAAAAAATATGATTAGAAGATAAAAGATTATAATATATACAGAGGGAAATTCTTTGAAAAAATGAGTGAAGTGTTCATATTGAAGCTACTATTCTGATTTCTAAGATGTCTTCCAAACTTGCTTTCAGGAAACGTGCTTTGATCTTAATAATAAGAGAGATCTAAAAGCACGGAACAAACTAATGTGACTTGCCTGCGACAAGTATAGAAGAGACATATGTGCATTATTTGTTGTTGTTTTTTAAGCATCCTTTTTAGGTCCCTTTTGTTGTTTCAGTAAGACCAAAATGCTGACCATTTTATATTATTTTGCATATAAAAGATGCTCAAGCAGCATACACTATCTATTAGATGCAAAAATATTTGGAATCCATTCAGAATAGCACTGGGTAAACAAAGCTGGCAGTAATTCAAAGCTCTGTAAAGGCTCTGAAGCACACATGGGAACACAGGCTGTTCCATATTTTATGTGTTAGAAAATGTGTCCATTATATGCATTCAACATATGCTAACAACACTGAGGAAAAATGTGGTAACCGTTGGCCCATGCTTCAGGCCAAATATGTTTGGGGGAAAGCATGGCTCACTTATTACACATAGGCGTAGAGAAGCCTATGCACAGGGTCTGGCTTGCATGCGCAGCAGTTTTTATAATCCTGCTCCTTTTGAATTTAACAATGGTTTTGTTAGAAAACATGCATCTTTCATTCTCAGTAGCAGCTGCTCTAAGAGCATTACCCCCAGGATAACTAATAAACTCAAAGTATGTAGCATGAGCAGAAGAAATCCATGAGATAAAAATGACAGTAGCTTCTGTTAACAGTTGCAACAGCAGGATTTTGTGTTATTTATCCTTTTGTGATTTTGTCAAGCTCATGAAGCAAGAAAAGCAGACTCCTTGCTTGCTGAGGGCTTACTTCTCCAAGAAAGAACTAGTAAATTGAAGAGGTATTTAGAGGGCACAGTTTCCAGCAGAGAGGTGGTGGGTAGTATCAAAAGGGCACTTAAGTTGTCCCTTCCCTGCTACCCCTTAAAAAACCCTCAGATCTGCATTAGCAAGAAAAACATGGACTTAGAACCATTGCTGAAGGAGAGGTGGTACTCTTCTTTATGGCCTTTTCTGTACTGGAAATGAAACAGTGAAAAGCAGCAGCAGCAGCAATGGTGGCCTCTGAAGATGTACTGTGGACACCAAATGTGTAGTGGTCTCATCCTTCATTTACATTTAATTCATTCTGCAAGGATAAAATAAAATGAGAAAACCTCACCTATCCTATCAGCAATGTCTTGAAAAATGGCTCACAAATGTGACAAATAAGGAAACATTTTTATAGCAAGAGAGGGACATATAGAGTCTTCCAGATATTGTTGTTGTTAACTGCTCTCAAGTTGACTTAGACTTACGGTGATGCTGGACTGCAAATCCCAGCAGCTTTAGCCAGCGTAGCTGATGGTGAGAAACTCTGGCAGTTGCAATCCACTAATGTTTGATGAGCTACATCTTCTGAAGCACTGTACTGTAGGAAGTTTTTGCATTACTGGAATAAATACTTAGATAATATTTCAGACTCATTTTATTAACAGTCTGGATTAATATATTTGTTACTATGAATCTTTCTGTATGGTAAAGATGAATACTGACAGTCCTTTGATTAGAGATTAATCACAACAATAGAGAAGACTGGTGAACTGAATTTTATGAGATTCCCTCAAGAAGACAACCAAGTTATATTTGACTTTTGTTGCCAGGTGAATTTCCCTATGAGAAGTACAGCGCACAGGGCTGTACCTGACAGAGCTTTACGCTCAAACAGGATTGTGGCTAGCGTATCAACATCCTCCCCAAATTAAATTTGTAGAATACTTTGCGTGGGTGGGGGAAGCATGACAATTAGACTGGTATAAAACCAATGTAAATATGTATTTTGATCTTTTTTCTAATGATCACATAAGTCAGAAATGAGAATGCAGTGTTGATTTCCTTACTTAGAACTATTTGCAAATTTCATCTACTGAGTGTTCCAGCCTACAGTACTTGTCTTTACAAAATGAAAGAAAACAAAACTCCAAAACTGACAGTTGTCTTAACTTGATTAAATTAACTATCTCACACTGCTGAAATATTTAAATGACAACCGATGAAATGTTCCAGAAAATACTACCTTGGCTAAAAACTAAAGAAAATATCAGCTTTAGAAGTGAATTTCCTACAAAGTTTCCATCAGGAGAAAAGTGAGCCACTCATGAAATCATTCCCTAAAATGTTATCTACAGCACTTGGAATTGAGTGCTCTAATTCTGATTGATTTGATTCAAGATAAAGTGAAACAACACTTTTCAATAAACTTGCGCGGGTTATAGTTGGATGTCATTAGGCAAGATTCATGGAAACAGGAGGGAGAGGGGGCTATAATTTGATTGCTTCATCTAACAGAGGCCAATTCATCTAATGTATTTTAATACCAATAGTTTGATAAAATATTTTACAACTCAAAAGAGCAGATGGCACTGCAGCAGTTTTAAAAGTGACACTCTGTCTGTACCAAGTGAATGGTGTTCTGCTGTAGTTAAGAGCCTGTCAATCTTCCTGTCAGAAACATCAATTTGCCAGGAGTTGGAAATCATGCTGCTTTAAGTAACATCTGGTTGTACCTAGAAGACTGAATGGAAGTGGTTAATAATGGTTAAAACAAAGACAAAATAAAACAGGACAAATAGTCACTGTCCTGTGTAGTTGCCTGTAAAATGCCATGTGTTTGGGCAAATTAAAAGAAGCATCTTTTGACTTGCATTCTCTTCATTGTATGAAAAGTGTCAGTGAAACAGCATTTGATCTGTCTCATAGGTAAGTGCATATAATACAAATTTATGCTCATCAAATAAACATGTGCAAGTAATCCTAATTATAAATGGAATTGAAGCAGTGTTGCATGACACAAGAAAATTGGCATGGATGTATTAAGGGATCAGTTTGATTTGTCCATGTCCCAATGTCTACCACAAAATGCTGTGTTGACACAATATACCTGCTAGAACACATCAGTGGTAAGCAGAATGTATTAAAATTTCATTAGAGGCAAAAATCTTTTAAATGTTTTGTGAAAATGTATGAGAATTTGGGAGCTTTAGCACAACATTTACTTAAGCAGCGTGGCAGAAATTTCTGCTGTTGCAAGTAAAGGTATGTTTCTCATCCTTTATTTTTATTATTCTCCCAAGATCTGGTACTACATTCCTTGTTTGCTTTTCTGTAGTAGCACCTATGGAAACAGCTTACATGCCTGGTTGGGGTCACCAAATTGCTGTCTTAGAGAAAGAAGAGAGGTCAGCATGGAGCTAAAGGTTAGAGTCTCTTAGGAGTAGGAATAGACACAGCCTCTCCAAATGGCAGTCATTATGATGTGTTGACTGTCCAGATCTAATAGGTCTATTCATACATTTGAACCCAAACCTCAAGGCACCTAAATTCTGACTGGAGGGAAGATAAGGCCACCTCTAGGATTTAATATGCTCCAATACATAGCCTCCATTTTGTCTCCTTCCTATACTTTCCCCATGATATTTCCTTATGCAAACACTGTCCTCTGACAGTGATGACGTTGTGTCCTTTGGCTTGTGCTGAGGTTTTGGCATAGGCATATTAAATCAAGGGGAACCTGGTCAATCATCACTTACACATGTTCTCTAGATTCAGTGGATCTACTGTAACCAGGGCCATTTCCACACGGGGTTTTTAAAACAGGGCAGAGCATCCTTCAGGGAGGATGTCTGCACTTGGGAGTGGACTGGGTCGGACCTACTTAACATGGAATGACCCGAAGTGGTCGTCCAGTGTGCTTTTGAAAGACCGCTAAAAACAGGTCTTTCAAAAGCACAGAGTGCGCCATTGCAAGCCTGCTCCCAGATTCGCAGGCTTGCCCCAATGCGAGCCTGCAATCTGCCGAGGGCGGGCTTTAGGCTGGCGAGCTTCAGCGGTTGGTCAAGACCCTCGACCAACCAGAAGCTGCCATTTGGGACACCGGAGCAGTGCATATCGATGAGCATGCACTGCTCCGGAGTGGTGTGGACTGGACTGGGGATCCAAGAAGTCCAGTAAGTAGCGTCACGGGGCGATTCCCTCGTCCCATGCGGAAATGACCTAGGTCTAGTGGTTGGATTTAGGTCTCTGTACTAATGTGATAGGAATTTTGCCACTAGGATTTTTCCAAGGCAGTAGTGTTTGAATCCCAATATGCTGTTGTGGGAAACAGATCAGGATACCAAATTTGTCATTTTCATCATTTGTGATTTGAAGTACTCTAAGTACTTTAAGGATTGTGTGGGAATTCTTGTACTATTTTGAATTCATGTTGAACATGAAAAGGATTGATGATTATGCTAGAATTAGACTAGATCAATGTAAACATTTATCAATAATTGTGCTTAGTAACCAGATTTTAGGTACCTAAAGATTAGTCACCTTTCCCTTCCATCTGAAGAAGGACTAACCTGCAAGCTTATCAATTCTTCCTCCATGGCATATGTAAAACATGTCATGTTATCTGTTTTGTATCTCATATCTTTCTGAATGCTTTACCAACAGCACGGTGATTCTGGGAATATATATCACATTTGTCAAATTCACAGATGTGAATAAATCAAGAAGATGTATTCTAAAAAGAAATAATAAAGTTGCAAATATATTTTAGTGAAGAAGATATCAACACAATATTAAGTCAAGAATAAAACAATACATGTAGGGGAAGATTTCATGAACATAAGCATAATAGGATCAATAGGATCCATATAGGCTTGCAAAACCATACATGACTCTATATCAAGTGACCAGAAATATATGTATAGGTGTTGTGGCTTATCTGAAGAGCTATGCATATGAGCTGTATGTATATAACTATCTTCTCTCTGGACATTTGCATTCTATGTATGAATAACCAGGAAAGCAGGTGACATCACATACTTGCTATTGGAAGCATTTTGTATAGCTTCACTCACTGCTAAAGTTGTGTAGATTTTTACCTTCCCAATATGGCTATACAGAATTACAGATGAGTTTACATCCCCATTGAGGAGTCATCTATATATTGTGACAGGTGACGATTTTTATATTACCCTTTGCAGAAATGCAGAAGGAATACTCCCAGCCAAAGAAGCAAGTGTTGTGGAAACTGATCTAAACACACCTTCTCAAATTCCCAGTCTCAATAATATGAGGAAGAAACTATGTGGAGGTGTGTGCACATGTATGCTCAGTGCAGCTTATCAGAGTGTCTGTCATCATGTTCCTGATGGTAGTGTACCTAGGAATACTTACTATATGAGAGCAGCAGCACAACATACATAATCTGTCATGGCAAGGCAAGGCCCTTGCCTTAAGTCCAAAATACTATTGTACAAAGAATCTCCAAGTAGAGAAAGGACTATAAATGATTTAGGGGCTCGATTTGTGGGTTGGGGTGGTATACAGAGGCAAGCTGTGATTCATTCTAATTGAACATGTATCAATCCATTATTTCCACTCCAGACATGAATATTATATTTTTGTGTAGAAATAATTTATATCATTTCCATGCTTTGATCCTGTATGCAACTCTCACTCACTCAACTCTGTTTCAACACAATATATGACTATTTGCAGCTTATTTATGGAAGGATAAAGAAATTTGTAATGCCTATGAATACAGAAACTGAACTGCAGAAGGGCAACAAGGCTATTCACTCAGGAACTGAAGAGGTACTGACTGTCCTAAGGAAGGCAGGTGCCCCATAGCTGTCCTGTGGAAGTTTAGTGGTATGGACAAACCATTAAGAGGCTTCTGAGAGAGTGGAAGCAGGAGGAGTGAAAGAGATAGAAATAAGTGAACAAGAAGTATTGGGACATGAAATATTGCAGTGTGGATAGAGTCCAGGCCTTATTGGTGATGAGCCTGTGTTGGGAAATGTACCATAAAGTTCTACAGATGCCACAGCCCTGAGTCTGCAAGAACTGAGCAGGGCTGTTGATGATAGCATGAAATGGAGGTCTCTCATTTATAGTGTCACTTGATGGCAGTTAACAACAAGAATTTCGCTGACAGTTCCATTTCCAGTACCTTAGTCATTCCATATGATCACTATCTCTATGATGTGGAACTTGGTTCCAATGTATACAGATATTGAGATGACATACTAACTATAGAATTCATCACCAAAATTCTTTTGAAAGAATTAACATTACACTTACTGTTAGCCTGTTAGTCAATCAGTTGCCTCAATGATCTTTTCTTTTCACATTTCCCTATGTGCTTCTTATGTTCTGGATCATTTGTGCTTTAAAGAACACCATATGTCTGAACGCTTTCATTTGATGCTCTGTCTTCTAGCAACCTTTACCTCCCCCATCTGTATGCTCTATTAGTGTGTGAAAAGACATGCCAGTGTTTATATTCAGAGGCTTATACAAGCATCTCTGCTTGAAAACAGGCTCTTGTTTTTAGGGCAAGTAAATGAACACAATTTTAATTACAAAAAGAAAAAAATCTTTTAAAAATTACATTCCTGGCTGCCACCAGAAATTCCTCTTCTACTCAAAAGGAAGCTATTGTTGCAACATTGAAGCAATGGTAACACTTTTTAAAAAATGTGAGGATCAACAAAGTGATAAAGTTGGGCAGGTTGAAGGGGAGGAATCTTTCTTGCATATTATTTTTCCCAAACTGAAACATCTCTGTGTTTTTCAATAAGATTCCAGTTGTAAATATGCTTGTTCATAGGTGAATATCAATTATTGCATTTGCTGGTGTATAAGACTTTCCTCCTGAAAAATACTTTTGAAAATGGAATGTGTCTTATGTGCCAGTGTGTCTTATATGCTGGCATATGTGGCATATAAATGTGGTGCATCTTATACGCCGGCAAATATGGTATTCAATAAAATTTATAACCAAGTATACTTCTGGAGATATCATTAATCGAAATAACAAAATAGGATTCTATTTATTTCATTGTAACAGTTTCCAGAAGGATAGCCATGTGAGACTGTTGTAGAAAAGAAATCCTGAAATAATTTTAAAAATAGTACTTTTAAAGATTCTTAGCTGTATCTGTTTTTGTAGTGGTACTGCTAAGAATGTTTTTTTTAATCACATTGTTATAGAATGAGGAGGAGAATCAAGTTTGGTTTGAGGAATGCAAGTCTTTTCTGGATGCACACTTTCCCCATTAGTTTTTGGAGGGTTATGACAAGGGATGGAAAGAATATTTAAAATATTCAGAAATGGTAAATGAAATGAGGTTCTTGAGATTTAGGAAGCCCTGACAGGGAGAATCCTAGTCAGGCAATTTCTTTTTTCCCCCTTCCCTTCCCTTTCCCTCTCTCTCTCTTTCTCTCTCTCTCTCAATCTCTCTTCAGCTGCATAGCTTGGAGTGGGGGGGCAAGGCAAGGGGGGCAGAGGGGCAGGGGCTTGGCCATGTTGCATGGGGATGTGGCTGCATCGTGCAGGGGCGTGGCCGATTCGCATAGGGCGCCCCCCCAAATTGCCACCCAGGGCAGACTGCTCTCATTGCCTCCCCCATCCATATGCTTCTGTCTTTCTTGCCATCCTGGACTTACTCTGTGTGAAAAATACATATAGTGTTTTGCATAGAAAGTGACATCTCCAGCACAGAAAATAATATTTCCTTGCAGAAAATGCAGTTTTCTTACTAGGAAATTTATTGCCTGCATTAAAAAAAAAAAGACACATGCTCCCCCTCCCCACTCCATGGAACAGCTTCTGAAAGGTAAATAGTTTTTGAAAACTGCACTGTTCTTAATGACTTTCTTACAGCAAGGAGGCATTTATTGCCTGCAAGAACAAAATTTACATCTCTAAGTGACAAAGTTTAGTTAAAATAGGATCCAATTGTGATAACTGCACAATATCCATAATATATTTGAGGCATGTTTCACTAATATCCATCAGACAACATTTGAACTAGTTATTGGCACCTAAAAGACCAGATATGAAAGGTTCTGCATGAACAGAATGTTAATTCTAACTTTCACATAGCAACAAACGATACTTTGATGCTACAGATATGCTTACATGAGCTAGATAGCCTGAGCTTTTATTTTTCCCTAGCAGGTACCCATATCTCATTAGGAAAAGCTGCATCATACTTTATGAGTACTCAGAAACATCTTTGTAGACTGTATTAAAGCTAGTAAAACTCAGTTCCTAGGGTTAAAGTAAGAATGCATGGACACACACAGAGATATATACAGACACTGATGTGTTTTTATTAGGCCTATAGAGTGGATCCCACTGAGGGAAAGAAAAATTATTATGAAACATAACATGCAGTCTTAAACTAATATAAATGGTTTTTGCTGCTGTGTGCTTGACAAATAAGAGGAATTTTATTTCATTCTTAGAATAAGCCAGAGCACTAGAAACAAATTAATTTGTGTGTTAGACCTTCAGCAAATGTGACAGCAAATTTTGATATATTAAAAGAAGAAAACTCTACAATAATCACTAGTTTTGACTACTGAATTCAAATTGGCATTCCTGGAACAGTTCAGTACTTCTTGTGGTATTTGGCATTTTTTTGAATTTTAGGGGGAATTGAGGCCTAACTTTGTTCTTAGAAGAATGTTTAATATGTATGGTGGGAATCTAGGGTCCTTTAAAGTCAAGGGTTAGAATTCTCTTCAGATGCTATTGAAGTATACAGCTTCTAGTATTCCTCACCACTGGGTTTCCTAGCCAGAGCTGTTGTGAGTTGTAGGTTGATGACATCTGGAAGGTCACATAGTTCCTGCCAATGTTGTAGCACAAAACATCAGAAATGCTCCACAGGGCTCTGGGATCCTTTTTCTGTGTGTTTTTAGGATAGCAGGCACTCACATATGAACTTCCACTCAGCATTTTGTGTCACTGGGCTAATGGCATTTGTTTGTTGGAATAGGATAACATTGTCCCTGGGGGACTTGCAATAGGGAGTGAGGGCTGTGTTGGCTGGCCTGGTGGGAGGAGAAGACTAATAAGAAGATGCTTCTCCCTTTGTCCATGGCAGGTAGTGGGGGGAGATTATACTGTATACCTTTGACCCTTGGGTGTAGGGTAGGTCTGTGGAACTTCCTTTTCTGGTCCTGGGACCTGGGGTGGAGTGGGGAAAAAGTCTTCTCTCGAAGCAAACCTGGGGTTTGGCTCTCACTTGTAGAGTCCTGGGACATGGGTAGGAGTCCCCCAGGTTTACTTCTCAGTAGATGGTCAGCTGGGGAACAACCCAACTATTTGATTGCCCTCAGGGTTCAAGTTTTTCATCCAAAGTAAGGCTGAAGATGTAGTCATGGAGTGATAGATGGCCTCAGCTGGACCTGCATCAAGTTGATCCTCTCTCTGCTCCTTTCCAGGTCAACATAACATAAATAGGTTTTAGATAAAAGAAAGTGACCCTTATTTAATCCTTATTTCTGTGTCTCATTCCAAAGCTGATAACTTAATGCCTGACTCTGGTTATTGCCCACATTACCAGAGTGGCTTTTACACATTGTTCATATTAAGGAGATGGAATGTTATTTATGAAAAATAGAAAGAGCTCATCTTGTGAGAATACTGTTTACTTTTTTCTTTTAAGCCTGGAAATTAATGTGTAGCTCTTAGCTGAATTGTAATGCATAAGTTATTTCCTAGTAGCTCAACTGCCTGTATGTCTACTCAGCAGTAATTCCCATTGAGTTCCATGAAGCTTTTTTCTAAGCATGGGACTGCAGCATTAAGACAGAGGCAAAACACCAGCCCCTTCATTATAGAGCTCCCAAATGTTCCCCACTGTTAAATAGATTTTTCACTGATTTTTTTTCTAATTCTTGGAGACTCCAAGGAGTAGTGGTTTTGCATTGTGATGGATTACCTCCAAGACCTCCAAATATGAAGAGATGAAATCAACATTGGGACAAAAACAAATTTTGATTTTGATCTGTTTTGATTGTGGGATAGCAGGCACTCACATGTAGGATTTGGGGGGCATAAGTGTAACTTATACAATGTCCCAGAGGATGAAAACTGGCCCCTGGACTTTCTGTTTTCCAGCTCTGGACTGAATGTTTCCTTATTACATTGGAGGAAGTCAGCAGTAGGGTTCCTCTGGGCTCTGTTATGGCATCAAAGTTTTTAAAATTGTACATAAAGGACCTGGACTTAGGGATGAGTAGGAAGGCAGCCATGTTTGGAAGTCAATTGTTTGGATAGTGAAGAAGGAAGGTGAAATGTGAAGGGCTCCAGAAATATCTCTCCAGATTGAGAGAGGGCATTAAAATAACAAAGTAATATTTAATTAGTAGTTAATTAATTAATAAGACAGATGATGCATATTGGTGGGGGGAATTCAGCTTCATATATATCTTAATGGAATCTGACTTGGAAGTAATTGAATGGGATCTTGTGGTTTTAGTCAACAGCTGAATAAAATATCAACCAATGTATGGTTTCTGTAAAAAGGCAGACTCTGTGTTTGTCAAAATTAGAAAAGGATAAAAAAAATAAAATTGTAAGTATCATACTTTTACATGGTGCAAAAACACTTGTAATATTCTCTACCATTTTTGTCACTAAAACTGAAAAGACATACTGTACAGCTAGAAAAGTTTCAGAAAGGAGAACCAGTATGATGAAAGGACTGGAGCAACCTTTGTATATAGAAAGATTATATTTTGTGTTCCATAACTTAATTACTTAATAAGTACTGGGAGGAGTTATCTAGAGCTGCAATAGTGCATGGTGCAGAGAAATTGGATAAAGAGACTCTTTTCCCCATCTCTTATGAAATGTCCCAATATTCTAATCTAAGTCTATTCTTTAAAACTGAATGGTTTGATAAGAGATAAGGGAGAAGAAGAAATACTTCACCACATAGCACTGTTACGGCCCCATGTATCCCCCATGATTGGTATAGTTTAATTGGCAATATTGCTCAGTTGGCACTATATTAATCAGCATTGATATAAATAAAAACCTGAGGTGATTGGAAAGTCAAGCTGGAAAGAGCAGATTACTGACTGTAAATGTAAGATAGCAAGGTGGGTCAGCTGTACCTCCTCCTAGGCAGAAACCAAAGTCATTGTCAGATAGATTGCATGGCAATGCTAGAGACAATAGGCTCATGCTAAGAGCTGGACATCTTGGAGCAGAAAAGAGAAATCCTCACCAAATTGTGATTGTTTTAACCCAGATCTCTTGCACCTGGATGTTTCCTTGCTGTGTTTTCCCAACCTCTCCACAATATAGGCCTATTATGACAGCCATTACCCTAACACTAAAACCATTAACTCTGTCCAGACTTCATTGTTTGTGTTTCAACTCCCATTGTCCACTTGGCTGGTAGAGTGATTCATAGTCATACCTGCAGGATATTTTTCAGGTGTAAGAACCCTGAGTTTTGAGCAGTTGAGAGCAATTTCTTGGCTTGCTGAACACCATGCCGTTGCTATGATTCCCGATTAAGAACTGTCCTTAGGTTCCTACATAAAACCATGTTGCTGTTCTTTCCTCACTGCTCTCCGGATCAGTAATTATCACCCAACCCCCTCAAAGTCCTCTATCCACACTTTCCTCCCTTTACCTTTGATTAGTCCTTGTGTGAATGTGTGAGTGTTTGAATCTTTTGTATGTTTGTGTGAATCACTTTCAATAAATACACGTTTTATTTTACATTTGGAATCTCTGGCTGCTTTTTTACTGTGCCCTCTTGATACATTTTATTTACATTCTACTCTTGTTTTCCACTCCTAACGGTTATATAGTAATTTTCAAAGTCCAGTTACCTTCTCTCTTTGTTGCCACCTGTTGCCAGCCCTAATTATCCTATCCAGCATGAACCATTAATACTACGATTTTAATATTTGTAGTGACAAAACTGTAATAATTTCAGCCTTTTAGTAAAATAAACACTGCACTGTTTAGGAAGTGATACTTTTCATCCACTATCGTTATAATATAATTCTACCCCTGTTTTCTCTAGACAATTCCAAACACCTCAAAATTATTCCCAAGATTCCACATCAGTTTTAGATCATAGATCTTTGTGTGTGCGATACAAAGATGGGCACCTCTCCATATGTGACATATGCAGAATTGTAAGATCATTTGGCCCCTTCTGCTCCAGTTCAATACATACCGATTCTGCCTTTGCTAACATTGTTGTAAATTTTCCATTTGGAATCTCACATTTGTGTGTGCAATTTGAACAAGATAAAACCAAACAGATGTTTAAGTAACTTTGTTCCTTACTCTGTTGGATGTAAGTAGGGTTAGAACAGTATATAGTTGGCCCTCTATGTTTGCTAAGGTTAGGGACATAGGGCCCCTCAAAAGTAGAAAACATCAAAATGATGTGTGTGTCTGTGGGAAGGGGGCCAAGGCATGATGGTGAGAGCCGGCACCCAGGGTCCAAACTAGGCCAGAGAAAGGAGAGGGAAAGGGGGTGGGTTGGCACAGTGGCTCTATACTTCCTCTGTCTTGCCCATCTCCTTCCTTGGGTGTATGGAGGACATTGGGAGAAGGTTTGTGGTGCTGAGAAATCAGTCTGTGATCTATTCTTGGCTGTCCCAGCAGCTGCTGGTAGAAGAGGAGGAAGACCAGAGGCAGGTTTTTAAAGGACTACAGAGCCTGATGGGAACCAATGAGAAGGAAGGGCTTGCCCAGAAAAGAAGTGCTTGTGGCAGTGGGGGCAGGGTTTGGAGAAACTTACAGATAAAGTTGTGAAAGTGAAACCCACAAATGTGGACAAAGTTACTGTACATGCCATTCAATGAGGTAGGTTGTGTAGACTCTAAAGCCTGCAAAAGATCTTTTTTAAGCAACTGAAGTCTATAGTGACTGAAAAATATGCAAGGGGCCAGCTGGCCCCTCCCTAAACTGCAAACCCCTGGATTCCGTAGGATGTTGAAAGTGGAATAATCACACTAGAAGAGTGTACTGCAGAAATGGCCTATTGTAGACTAATTGTATTTATCTCAGAAAAAAAGTTATCAAGCCCCCCCCTTCCCCTTTTTTTAAATGTACCTTGAAGGTCTACAAAATTGATTGCTGTAATGAGAATTAACTCAGTGCCCATTGTCATCTAGTAAAGAGGATAAAAAATACATTTTGCAGTGTGCTAAATCAGAAAATGAATTCAGTAGTGTACTAATGGTACAATTAGGATTGTGGAATGATCTATTTAAGTTACTGCTTAGAGTAAATCCCATAATGTTAAACAGATGTCGTTCTCAAATAAGTGTGCTCCAAACTGCACCTTTAATCATAAAAAATCCAGCATAGCTGCAGTGAAGCATGTGAAGGAAGTGAGGAAAGTCTCAGAATCCACAGTTTTCTCTAGACTTGGCCTTAGCAAAGGTATATTTAGCCAACTCTTGTTCATTTTACCATGAAAAAAAGATATTTTATTGTATTTCCTCTTTTGAAAAGATTTCAAAATTCAGTTATATAGACCTTTAATAGTGGTTGATTTGTCAAGAAGAGGGACAATGGAGCAATATCATATCTAAGGTTGATAGAGGTATGCCTGACTGCTCCTCTTATGCCTCCCTATCAGGAGCTAGCAGGAGATACAGTAGAAATATAAGTGTGTATCATACAGCAATGACATTGGTCTTTTTAATATGAGAACCAAAAGTAAGAGGATGCATTGAACAGGTGCCTAGAATTAGTAACAGGCTGAATGAAGGATAATTAACCTAAGCCAATAATAAATACCAAAGTGCCACTACTGGTAGTTATTTTGTTGCTTCAGATGTATTGTACATACTGATTTACCTTTGGGCAATGACTTGCTACATGGAAGTCCTTAAGGATGTAGTCCCAAATGGTTACATTTTCAAATTCTGGACACGTCCCAGTTTGTTGTATTGTTGCTGTGTGCCTTCAAGTCATTTCTGACTTATGGCAACCAAAACACAAATCTCTTATGGGGTTTTCTGGGGCTGAGTGTGAGTGACATGCACAAGGTCACCCAGTGGCTGAGCAAGGAATCAAACCTTGGTGTCCAGGGTTGTAGTCCAATGTTCAGACCACTACACCATGTTGGCTCTCAGTTTATACTTTCCCTTAAATTGCACTGTCAAATGTCCTTGCTTTGGATCTTTTGCATCTTTTATCACCTTAGATTGCTATCCATTTGAACAAAAGGAGTCTTATTACAGCTTTACCTCAGTGGAATGGATACGTCTGAGCATACTGAAAAATTTTAAGATTACCTAGGTTAAAGGTGATTCAAGGTGGAATTACATACATGGTTATTTGAGAGCTTCTATCTACTCTGGAATATGTGTTTAAGACTGCATATTACACAATAATACTTTTGTAGCATCTGAAGGCCTGTCCACCAACTTTCTCTGCTGCCTTTACTGTTGCTTCTCTTGCATCAAATTAAGGCCATTACTGTACTACACTGTTATAGTGCTGTTATTCCACTTTCAATGTCCTATGGAATCCTGGGATTTGTAGTTTAGGGAGAGAGGGGCATTTAGAATTCTGAGACAGACAGAGGACTTCCGGTTTGGTGGGGAGCTAGAAGACATGATCTTCTGAGCCTAGAGAGGAAGACCGCTGCTGCTGTCGGTTACTGGACAGAATCTACTTCATGATCCGGTTCGTTCTGTGCCTTGGAAAGAAGAGGGCAGCCAGAAGAAGGCGAATGACCGGAAGCCAGGTTGATCCTGCTGAACATGATCGAACAGACCGTGGAAGCAAGACAACCGGACTGCCGCCGCCATTAAATCATCACCGCAGCAGTAAGGAGAAGAGGAAGATAATATCCCCCCCGGATGACTCCAGCCAACAGACTTTTCCATAACAGAAAACTGATGATGGAGACCTCTGTTTGAAGGTTGGTATCACGGCTTGGAAGACCTTGAGTGAGAACAGAGCTTATCCTCTGATCAACTCCTAACTGTTTTCAGTCTCTTCATTTTGGGAACTGTGCTAAATCCCCCCTCCTCCTTGTAACTGCGTCAGGGACTCTGTGATAAGGAACACTTTCCATTGATATTGTTTTCTTTGACTTTTTAATCAATATTTAGTTCCCAACAATAACTGTATCTGAATGTGGACAGTGCCTTTTGGATTTGTGGAACCTTTTATATATGGAATTTTAACTGGAGGCGTATTATTGGGAGTTTTTTTTATTTCATCCCTTTTTCTCTCCTCCTGCCTTTCTCTCTGGGTTATTTAAAACTCTTTGCCAGAGATACGAGGCTTACTTCTATCAATTGGAATGAAAAGGATTTTGGGGGCTTGTAAATTAAAGAAGACTCAACAGTGAAGCTGTATTTTGGAAAGAAGATAGGACTGAGTAGACTATCGGATTGCTTTCCAGACCAGAAGAATGAGGAGCGGTGTTTTCAAGGTCATAAAGCTGAACTTTGTTAACTGGCAATTGGAAGAAAATTAACCCCTCAACATCTGGCGAGGAGAAGAGAGACGGAGAAGAAAGGGGGATATATAAGTACATAAATATAAGAAGAAGAATTTAATGGATATTTATATAAAGAGGTGAAATAGTATTAATGAATTTGAATTAGTGGTGAATGGATTTCTATTTCTATCATTAATTCTTGATCTATTAATAAGCAATTACTAAGCAATAAATTATGTAATTGTTTTTGAATTAGTAAAGAATAAGTAATTGATTTGATAAAAATTTAAATAGGATTGTTATATATATAATATTGCTTTGAATAAGTTAAAAATATAATTAAGTATAGTTTGAGGGGAGGGGCAGAATATTTGGGGGATGGAATTGATTAAATAGACAGATATCCAGTTAATACTATTCATAATTTATTATTAGAGTTTCATATTTCATATAAACATAGACTAAGTTCAATAACTTATTGTTCTTGCAATATTTTCAAAACAATCAATTTGTCCACTGATTAGAGATTATTGATAAATTTCTGACAATTGTGATTTAATTTTAAAAAATAGATATTGAATTTCTTGACAATTGAGTTCACAATTTAAAAATATCTTACAACTATTATAAATTGTGTGTTGGTAAATTGATTCAAAATGCAAAAAACTAGATCAGGTAAAACTTGTACAACTGCCTCTACCTCAGACTCTCAAGGAAGACGTGACTCTTTTGATGAACCACCTGATTATCAGAAAAAAAATTATGGAAGAAATGAGATCTTATATGGTGGGAATAAAACAAGATTTGTATGAATTGAAAAACCAGATTACAGAAATGCAAGATAATTTAGAACAAGGGAAAAGAGAAGTTAATATTAATAGAATGGACATAGAGGTGAATAAGAAAGAGATTTCAAACCTGAAACAGAAAATGTCCTCCTCAACAACTGAAATGGACAAGCAATTAGACCAGTTGGCCCTAATTGAACAAAAACAGATGGACTCGTGGATATGAATAAGAGGTTTAGAGGAGAAGACAAATGAAGATATCAAAAAGAGAATAATAATTCTATTGGCTGAATTTCTAGAAGTGGAAGAAGAAGATATGGACACGGAGATAGATGTGATTTATAGAGTAAGTTCTGTACCTGCTAAGAAAAAGAATGTACCCAGAGACGTGGTGGTACAGCTCACTAGAAAATCAACGAGGGACAAAATTATTGAAGAAGATAACAGATCTCCTTTAATGGACCAAGATAAACCACTAACAATACTTCGAGAAATCCTGGTAAGAATATTGAAGAAACGGAAGGACTATGAATTTTTAGTTTCAAAACTAAAACAAAATCAGATAAGATCCAGATGGGATCGTCTCGAAGGGGTGATTTTTACATTTAATGGGCAGCGATATAGACTGAACTCAGTAGAAAAAGTGCAAGACTTCCTCCACAGACATAGATCGGATTTAGAAAAATATGAAGCTCAACATCATTCACATAAATCTAAAGAGATAGTCCTTGTTTGTACCCCAATAGAAGAAGAAGTCATGACAGGAAATTTAGATAAAGACAATGAAAAGACAAAGGATTTGACACAAATGGAGGTTTTGGCACATGCTACAAACAAAATTATGGAAGAAGGTAAACCACAAGAGACTAGTCTTATCGATCTGGACATAGAAGATATGGACTTGATTAAAACACAACAATAATGAATTGTTCTATTATATCATGAAATACAAATGGTTTGAATTCACCCATTAAAAGGAAGAAGATTTTTCATTATCTTTATAAATACAATCCAGAAGTTTGTTGCCTTCAAGAAACACACATATATATAAAAAAGATGGTAAAGTATTGGAGGCTTCAAAACTAGGTCAAGTATTCATATCAGTGGCAACAGTTAAGAGAAGAGGCGCTCTATGTGAAGCCAACATTGTCTCCTAAACTACGGTTTAATGATGAAAAAGGAAGATTCCTGGGTGTCGAATGTACCCTAGAAGGTAAAAGCCTTTTATTAATCAGAATATATGTGCCATGTAATGAATATAAGTCCTTCTATAATGACTTAAAAAGAGCAATACAGAACCAACCTTATGAAGATGTTTGTGTTATGGGTGATTTTAACAGAGTGGTTGATTTAAAACTGGACAAAAGTCCCATGCCAATCCATAAAAGAAGTAAAGGGAAGTTGACAGAGAATTTTTTCCACTTGATTGAAGAGTGTCAACTTTTAGACACGTGGAGATTCAAGCACCCTAAGGAAAAAGATTTTGCTTTTTTTTCCAACCGACGTCAGTCATGGTCAAGAATTGATTATATATGGCTGCCAAGGAGTTGGCAGGGTTATATTAAAAAAACAGAGATTCTGATCAAGGCATTTAGCGATCACAACCCAGTAACTTTAAGACTGAAAGGTCAAAGTAAAAGATGGAACTGGAAATTGAAGGAAGCCCTCCTAATTCAAGAGGAGATTGTAACATCATTCCAAACAGCAATGCCAGAATTTTTTAAAAGTAATTTGAACAACGAAATTAAGAATAGAATAGTCTGGGATGCATTTAAGGCTGTGTTTTGAGGGTTTTTTATTCAAAAAATATTGAGTATAAAAGGAAACAGAAGAAGAAACTGGTGGATATAATGGAAAAGATTAAAGAGTTGGAAGGGAAATTAAAAAGTAATCCCCGAGATAAAGAGTTATTATTGAATATGAAAGTATTACAAAAACAGTTGTCAATGCTTACCATGGAAGAAATTGAAAAAAAGATTCATCTTTTAAAGCAAAACAATTTGAACATGCCAATAAACCTGGAAGATGGTTGGCGTATAAAATTCAGAAGGAAAGAAAAAAGAGATTAATATTGAGGCTTAAAGAAGGTGATTGTATAATTACAGGAACTCAAGAAATAAAGTACTTGTTAATTATTTCAAGAATTTGTTTCAAGCTAAGGAAGTTGAAGCATAAATGAAATGGAAGAATATCTCCATTTACAAAATCTTCCAAAAATACCACAGAATCTTCGAGAGACATTGAACAAACCAATTTCTATCAATGAAATTAACGAAGTGATAGAGGGAACAAAATCCAATAAGGCTCCAGGTCTGTATGGCTTAACAGTGAATTTTTATAAACACTTTAAAGAACAACTATGGGGGCCAATGCAAGTTATGATGAATGAAGTACGGGGTGCTAACACATTTCCAAGAAGTTGGATAGAAGCACATATAACATTGATTCCCAAAGATGATCTTGATCCCCCCACATGTAAAGACTTCCGGCCTATATCAACTTTTAAATGTGGATTATAAAATTTTTACGTCTATTCTAGCAAATCATCTGAAGAAAGTTCTGCCAGAATTTATACGTGAAGATCAGAGTGGTTTTATTCCTGGGAGACAGATGAGATCACATATTTGAACTGTACTTGATATAATAGAATTTTATGAATCCCACAATGGAAAAAAAGGTGCTCTCATCTTTCTTGATGCAGAGAATGCCTTTGATAATGTTAACTGGCCATTTTTAATAAAGATTATAGAAGAAATGGAATTTGGAGAGATGTTTACAAATTGGATAAAGGCTATATATAATGAGCAAAAGTCCTGTATAATCATCAAAAGAGATCTTTCAGACAATATTCCAATCTTGAAGGGAACCCAACAAGGTTGCCCATTGTCTCCCTTACTATTTGTATTGGTCTTGGAGGTCTTATTACGGCAAATAAATAGTGAAGATTCTATTCAACTAGTTAAGATCAGGCAAGACCAATTCAAATACAAGGCCTTCACTGATGACGTGGTGATATTTTTAGAAGACCCTTTAATCAGAATTGATAAAGTTAATTGCCGCCCAACCCACGAAATAACGAGACCACAGACAGAGCTTGGGTTGAACTAGGGCAATTTATTAATATGCCTATTTAACAAGGGGTGAACTTAAACTTGAACTTCAACTTGAACATGAACTTGCGTTTTATGATCTGAGGAGAAAAACAGGGGGGGGTATACAGCATCCACGGACTAGGGTCAAGAGGCAGCTCCCGACCATCTCCCCTAGCCGTTGGGCGAAATACTGGGCCCCAAAGCCAACCGCTAAAGTTGCATGAAGACTTTTGGCCAGCCCTTGTCTGGAAGGAGAGCTCCAAGGCCCACCCCCCACTGCGCAGCAAGTGGGGTGATCCCAGGGCCCTCCCCAAGGATAGGATTTATCCTACACCCCACAAGGGGGGGTGCCATAGGTACACACCGAACCTAAAGCCCCCCCTGCTGGCCAGCATAATTATATGTAAACAATGACAACCTAATTAATACCAAATTAAGACACCACCCTGAAAAGCCAATTACCCCGCCCTAGGTGCAGTGTAGGGTAGGCGAAAAAAACCCCGTATAGAGAGGGAAAAATTCCTACCTGGCCCCGAAGCGACCAGCTATCTTACACTGAAGCCATCGGGGGGGAGGGTGGGTCGCCTGGATTGACGAGAATGGCCGACGGGGAGGAGGGGCGGGCTCCAAATACTGAGCCCCGCCCCTCCTCCTCCCGTCGGCCAATGCAGCGTGATCTCGTGGCGTGGGAGGGCGGCAAAGGCCGTCCCCCCCCGCCATAGCAAGCTAGGCAGCGTAGGACGAATAAACTCTTAAATAAATTTGGGAAAATGGCCGGTTTTAAAATTAAGAAAGCTGAAACCAAGATTCTTCTTAAAAATATCAAATTATCAGAGAAAGAACAGATTGAAAAGAAAGTGGGCATTCAGTGTGTCCAAAGAGTGAAATATTTGGGAATAGAAGTGACTAACAATAATAATCATTTGTTTAAGAACAATTATCAAAAGACTTGGAGCCAAATTCAAAAGAAATTGAATCTGTGGAAAAAAATGGATCTTTCACTGATGGGCAGAATTTCAGTGATAAAAATGAGTGTTCTTCCCAAAATACTTTTTCTATTTATGATGATACCAGTTATGATATCTAACAAGTGGTTTCAAGATTGTAAAGAAGAACTGTCAAAATTCATATGGAATGGGAAGAAACCAAGAATGAAGTATAAGTGGTTAACTGATACAAGACAGTGAGGGGGCTTCACAGTACCAGATTTAGGTTTATACTATGAGGCGGAATGTCTAGCTTGGATGAAACCATGGATCCTCCTGGACGACAGGAAAATATTGGCTTTGGAAGGACACGATCTTCATTTCGACTGGCATGCGTACCTATGGTATGATAAAGCGAAAGTTCAAAAAACCTTTAAAAGGCATGTGGTACGGAAAGCTCTTTTCAATGTATGGGAGAAGTATAAGTTCTATTTCTGTCCAAAAACACCAGTGTGGATTTCACCGATGGAAGCACTTTCTATTAAAGGTTTGAGGAGACATGATAGTTGGTGGACTTACAAAGATTTATTAAAGCAAAGTGGAGAGGTTATTTTAATGAAAGATCAAAGACAACTAAAAGAAGAAGGATTTGAAGGTTTCCCTATATGCAAATAAAAGAAAGATTTAAAAATGACATACAAGGAGAAGGAATGGATTTAAGACAAAATGAATTGGAGAATTGATGTTAAAAGGAGAAAAAAAGTTACTTTCAAGATTGTATAAAAAATTGTTATCCTTTCAATTAGAGGAAGAGACAATCAATCAAAGACTGTATGACAAAATGGGCTAGAGATTTTAACCATAATATTCTCCTAGAAGAATGGGAAACAATTTGGAAAAATAATATGGTATATACCAGATATTATGCATTACAAGAAAATGTGTTGAAAATGGTATACCGTTGGTATTTAACACCCAGGAGATTAGCTAAAATGAATAAGAATATGAATAATCAATGCTGGAAATGTAAGGAACAAATGGGATCCTTCTACCACATGTGGTGGGGATGTGATAGAGCAAAGAGATTCTGGTACGCCATACGAGCAAATATGCAAAAAATTTTGAAAAGGAAAATTGAATTAGTTCCTGAATTTTTCTTATTGGGAGTCTTTGGTGCAGTTGGTTTGATAGACTTCTGCACCAAAAGATTAGCGTGGCATTTAATTGCGGTGGCCAGACTCGTTTATGCTAGATATTGGAAATCAACCTGCATCCCAATAGTGGAGGAATGGATAGAAAAAATTATGGAAATAGCACAAATGGACAAAATTACGTATAGATTAGACAATAAGATGGACAGTAAGTTTTACAAAGCTTGGAAACCGTTTACAGAATTTCTGGGTAATAAGGAAATTGTAATTAAAGGTTTTTAACTTTGAGAACCAATTTTAGTGATATATCATATATAAGGAACAAGTTTGGGAAGTGATAATAGTAAAAATAATTAGAGATAATCCCTAGATATTAATTTGGAGGGAGGTAAAAACAAGAGAAGAGGTGTTGATGCAATAGGTTTATTTTTGGAAGAACAGGAATGTCGATGTATATTAATAATGTTAGATGACAAATTTGCAAGTAGAGTTGAAGATAATGTATGTTAAAATAGATATTAGTTTTATTCCTTTCTGATATACAGAGGTAGTTTTTTTTTTGAAAAAAAATGCAAGGCTGTATCCCATGAAAAGGGGGAAGTGCTCTATGTTTGTTTAGATTATGTAAATAAGATATGTAGTATGTTATATGTGTGTATTTGTATGTTTTGTTTTTTTAATATTTATTATGTTTGTAATATTAATTAATGTCAGGTGGATTATGTGATTTTTTTGAGTTTTTAATAAAAATATATTAAAAAAAAATAATTTTCAGACAGAGAGCTCTTTGTCCTCAGTAAACTGCAAACACCAGAATTCCAGAGGATGTTGAAAGTGGAATAATAGCACTATAACAGTGTAGTGCAGAAAGGCCCTACGTTTTTTGAAACTGTAGGCTAGAATGAGCTTTCCTGGGCTTGGTTTATATCAGCTTTCACTGAAATGGATTGAAAAGACTCCCAGCTGAACTGACTGCCCTTTAAAGGTTCGGGGGAGGGAAATCACACACCACTACTAAGGACACAAGAAATGTTTGCAGTGGATGAGACCACAGGGCTGAACAGTAAGACCAACAGATACCCCTAGAAAGTCAACAAACAGAGCATGAGGAAGATGAACAGGATATACTGAGGCTATTGACTTTCAAATGACTGTGTTCCAGAAGTCTACTTACGAACACCTTTTTTCTCAAGTAGATTATTTTGATATATGTACTAAGCAATCATAAAAAAATGCTGTACAAAGGTGGAATTCCTTTTCATATCACTGAGAAACTTTAGTCTTCTAATTCTTACTTCGTTGAGTAATATGGGTTCTTATTACACAGTATGGTCATCAAGAAAGCACATAGATAGAAATGTATAGAAATGTATCGAAATACATGCTATTTGTAAGTTGTTCGCCGCCTCGATCCATATGGAGAGGTGGGATACAAATAAATAAATAAATAAATAAATAAATAAATAAATAAAAAATAGATTTCCTGATATTATGAAGTAAAGTTCTGCAGTCGGTAAGTTCCTTGTTCAACCGTTTACTTTTTTGTTTTGTCTGAATAGCATGGTATGCCCTCTAGAAACAAATAAAAATCAAGTTTCTATTGTTCACTCATATTTCAGGAGGTGTTAATTGGATGATGCCTACATTGATTAACTTTGATGGGAAAAGAAAATGTTTGATAAATGTTTTGAGTGTATTTCCAATCTTGTATTGGAGGAGGACAAAGGAGAAATCTAGGCAGATAAAATTATTTCTGTGAAATATGTGACATATAATTGGTGAAAATGTCTTCGTCAGGTAAAATTATACGCTAAACTAAGCTTAACAAACATTCATCCTCATAAACAAGAACAGCTTTTTGGGAATCTCTTCTACTTTGCTCCATCAGTCAATACCTCCTTGTCACTTTTTTTTTTGTATTTTCGTCCCAAGAAGACTAGTGCATTTTAAAACTATTATCTCAAAGCACAGGGAAAATCTTCTTTTCATGATTGCTGTAAATTGTGATCAAAAGCAAGCTGTTTTATCTCATGACTAATTACTATTACTAATTACTGCTATTTATTGACATTTCTACAGCATTTTGCAAGCATGGCAATTTTTCACACATTTCTTTATCCCAAAATCTTGATAAGACAGGTCATGATTAGTCTTGTTTTACAAATGCAAATAACTTGGCCAACACTGCTCAATAATTCCATGATAGTGGTGATGCTTTATCTTAAGTCTCTCAGATTCCAGTTTACTTTTCCACTAAGAGAACCTGACCTGATTGAAATTTCCATGCTAGTTTTCCTTGGTCACAGAATCCAGAACTAGCAATTTCTGTGCTAGCTCAGTGACTGCTCTGTTGTATTCATCTGTGGATGCAACACCTTTTGGAACCTCTTGAAATGAGAAGTCTACAGGATTTTGGATTATTATCACAGGAAAATGGCAGCATGAACTGTCTTGAATATGTTTTCAAAGGGACAAGCATGTTTGTCTGCTGCAACATAAAAAGGAAAATGGGAGAGAAGGAGGAATCTAGTAGCACTTTTATGACTGGTTTGTTTTTGTTTGAGCTTTCATTGATACCATTCAACTTCTTCAAATGCACTCTTGGAGTATAACAATCGCCACAGCACTGTCACATGACTGAGCTAGTCTTGAATGTAGTCTTGAACACAGCTTCTGACAATATTTGTTTGTTTAATCTATATCCAAATTCTCTATGTAAAAGGCAACAAAGGTGGTTAGCAATAGTAAAATACCTAATTAAAAAGAAAATCTTTAGAAAGTGTACAATAAAAGCCAATCAAATAAAAACACAGCAAAAGAGAAAGAGAGTTGGCAGCCAAGCAGTTAAATCCACTGCAGCAACAGACCAACCAACATGCCAGTGGTCTGCCTGAATAATAATAATAATAAAAAAGTATCTTTGCCTAGCCTGTGGGAATTTCAGAGTCTGAGAGTGGCATCAAGAAAGCAGAGTAGCAAACTGTTATAGCAAGAGGCTTTTTGAGATGATAAAACGCCCCATACTGTTAATGTCATTGCCAACATTTGTAGTGACACAGCACTATCCACAGTTTGTACCCTTTGGCATCTGTTTATCATATAGTTATCTAAAACCTTTCCTCCCCGAAGTGTTAAATGTGCTTCAGATGTGTTCACTACAAAAAGCCTTCCCATAAGAATGATGAGCCTCTCTTGTTTAAGGAAATGTCTCAGGACTCTTAAGAGGAGGATTGTTCAGCTATAAGAAATCATAAATAAAAGAATAAAAACTAACATAGAATTTTAAAAAGCTCAGATAGTGATAAAAAAGGGTATACTTGATAGTGTAGGTGCTGTCCATTGAGGGACTAGTGAGAGATTTTCATCTATAGCATTAAACAGTTTCAAAAGAAGCATTAGCTGGGAGACAAGAGCACTTAACCATAAGAATATATTTAAATTTAATTCTTCTGTGGATGGCCCTGCCATTTTCATGGAGAAGGGCAGGCTGAGTCCACTGGAAAGGAAAAAAAAAATTACAGGCATTCATAGACTCCTTTATTCATTTTCAGACAATATCTTAGAACTTCCAAAACAACTTTCTTTTCTTCATTGTATTCTGATCCTTTCACAAAGTAAGGTATAGTCTTTCAGGACAGAAACCTACACCATGTCCAAGTCCAGCCAGGGAAGCACTGAATGGGATAGTTGCTGCCATTGTGTGGGATCTTTGCATCATAGGTAACTCAGGAGCAGGTTCCAGCCTGGATAAGATTGTTTAGGATCAGGGTGACAGGGTAATGGTATTTTGGTTGGATAAAGTGGGTGAGGATCACTACAGCATGGGTAGTGCACACAAGTAGGTCTAGACTTTTTTGGTTTGTGAGGCAGGTCACTCCAGTGTGTGGAGCTGTGGCATGGAGGGATATTGGGCTCAGATGCCAGGTAAATTATGCATGGACCAGGGAGATAATATAAAGTGTGGGGGATAAGCTTGGGTATTGATTTAGTATGTCAGGGAAGTTGCACTCAGTGGCATATCTAGGCTCAGCAGCACCTGGGGCAAGTGCAGAAGTTGTACCCCTAGGTGCTGCCATGGCCACTTCTATGCCAGGCCAAGCAGGACCTTTGTGGTGGGGGGGTGGCGAGTGGGTGCAAGGGGGTGGTTTTGGGCATGGGGGAGGTATGAAGGGGCAGCGGTGGGTGTGGTGGGTGGCAGCAAACATGGGGGAGGCATTGGAGTGGCAGCGGGTGTGGGGAAGGGTGGAGTGGCAGTGGGCGTGGTGGGTGGGGGAGGCGCGGGGCAGCAGCAGTTGCAGGGGCAGAAACCCAGGGCACACACCTGAGTTTCCCCACCCTAGATATACCTCTGATTGCACCTTGCCCTAGCACACCTTGTTATGAGACAGATCTTGCAGAGGGATGGGCATCCAGTCATTGTTCTCTATGCTGGCTGAGGGCTCACTGTCAGTTTGTGGTGCCAAAGACTTGGATTGTAAAGCTAAAGGGAACATGCCTTGTAGGCTCCATTAAAATTTAAGCCATAACGCTTCTCTCGTTGTTCTCTGGGGCCTGAGATGCAACATTACTGGGCCTCCAGTGGCAGTCTTCAGTATCAGAGAAGCACCACTTAGGAAGCTGGAACTCAGGAAAGTGGGGAAGCTGTGACAGCTCCTGCCCTGATTGTCCACCCTCTGACACTAGGCTGTGCCTATCTCATGCACATCAATAGGATTTGTGCCCATCTTCCCCCTTCCTGTTGAGAGCTGTATCTTCTGCAGTGCCATATTGCTGAACAACTGTGATTGCTGCATCTAGTGGTAGTTATCACTGCTGAAAACTGTTGCAGTCTCACAGCATCCTCAGCAGCAACATCCAATAGGGCAACATCAGCTGCAATACCCACAGAAGGCAATTCTTTGAGGAAAATCATCTGGATTTGCCAAAAACAGATTAATAAGGGCCATAATTGTTCAAAAATATAATATAATAACCAGGAATGGCTTTTATCCATATGACACCCAAGGTTGGCTGAGAAAGCTAAACAGATTCAGACTAGAACTAAAACATGACATTTCTAGCATTAGATTTAATAAAGCACAAAGAGTAGTGCTGAAAACACAATTGTATGGAGTATTTACTTCTGGATGGAACTGGTTTCCCTAAAAGTTTTCTTTTTAAATTCAGTGGCATAAATTGCAGAGGCATGGCTAAATCATCTCATGGCTCTGGAATGGAAGAACTGAAAAGCTTCAAATGAGATGGAGTTTAGTCCTTGAATGCTTATTTCACTGGCACAATGAGGTCATTGCTACGGGTCAATCTGGCATAGGTCTGTCCTACTGTATTGCATAAAAAGAACTGTAGTGCTCAAGAGAGATGTGCTGAAGAAGGGGAGAGATTAGTGGCAAACGTCTATGTTGACTATGATTAGTTGCCCTGCAATACAATTGATTCCAGCTTCCAGATTCAAATATCCCAAAGGCTGTTGAAAATGGTCCCCTGGTGTTAGGGCCAGGCAGTCAAAGAACTATAGTTGGCAGTTTTCATTCTCTGCTAAGCCATGCATGAACCAGTGCTTGAGACAATTGATTTTTCTGCACATTTTGAGCTTTAAAAAGTTAATAATCCAGAGAGGTTTTGGATCCTGGACATGTCCAACAACAGATGCCACATTAAATGTATGAAGGTTTGCAAAACCATGCATAGCTGAATGAGTTCACAATTACCATTCCCTCTTTATGCATCTGAAGGAAATACTTGTCCTTGCTCTGTCTAATTGACAGACAGCTTTTGGTATTACAGGACTGGAAGAGAATATGAACATCTGTAACAACCAAAAGAAGAGACATACACTAACATAGAGCAGACTTACCCTTGTGTATGACACAAGATCCAGTATGGTGTAGAGGTCTGAATGTTGGACTACTACTGGACTACTACTCTGGAAAGCAGGGTTCAAATTCTCACTTGGCCATGGACGCCCAATAGAGGAAGGCAAACACAAACCCCCTCTGAACAAATCTTGCCAAAATAACCCTATGATAAGTTCATCTTTGAGTGGAAATTGGAAGTTGAAAATACTTGAAGGCACACAACAATATGCCACTTACAGGATACCATCCACTCTAATTTAAAACTGAAATGCAATATATTTCACCGTAGTGGAGAAGCATTGTGCTCTTATGAAATCTATGCCTACTTCCTGGTTACTAAATATTGATGGGCAGCTTCAAGGCTCCTGCTGACCTCCTTTTGGTTCTTTATCTTTCTGGTAGCGTTGGACTGGACAGTCCATTACATAGATAACTCCATGTACTATGTAAAGAAGCACACGTGGCCACCCTATTCAACTCTCTGTCCCTCCCATATATATGTAAGGGGTGGGTATCAAAGGTGGTGGGGCTGGGTCAGTAAGTGCAGTCCTGTTTTCCCCCCTCCTATGTTGAAGGTGAACAAATAGGACTACAATCTCTTCCTGTTTCCAGCAGAATTCTACGTACTTGTTGATCTGATGCCTGTGGGGAAAGATATATGATCAAGGGCACTAATCATTCATGAAGCATCATTTAAAAAACAAACACTTGAACAGTGTATGATGATTATATTTTTAAGATTCTGTATGAAATCTCATAATAACCCATATTTTATTGTTTTGCACACATTTCATAGGATATAGCACTTCTTAATATTGGTACTGGCAATTAGAATAATCACTGGCAGATAAGGAGATAGAAATATATTGGTAAAATTTAGGGAGGCACCTACACATTTTGATACAATAGTTTTGTCTGCAGAATGAATAAGGCAATTTAAATGAGTAAAAAACAAATAGTCTTAATATCAATCCTACACGTTGTTGGTTGTTTTGAATCAATTTGATCCAGACTGCAGCAAAAGATTTATGGTGTAGTCCAATAAGTTATGAGAATGGGATTGTATCTCAGCCCTCTCCTCTGGTATAACTTCAAGTTAGTTAGGTTATAGGGCAGTGCCATTATTAAACTTCCATGCATTTATTAATCTGGTGTTGCAGTGACATAGTGAGTCAGTAAGCACCCCAGACACAAACAGCTATAGTAAAAATATGTTCTAGTGGGACTACTGAATGACTTTATGAAGGTACCAATTCTATGTCAGTCAAGACAATTTATTTGGGATGAAATAAAAGACTAGGCATATGTTTTACTAGTATATAGGTCTATCCAAACTGTACAGGATTTTTTTTTTACTTTGTTTTTACTGTTATTGCCTTATTACACGAGTTTTAGTGGCTGATTTTATTTAACTCTTGTTTACTCTGATATTTCTGTCTCCTTTATTACTAGCTTTGTGACATATCTTGTGTATGCTGAAAGAGACAGGAGGGATGACTAGATATATTTTAGAAAATAAACCCTATTCTGAAGTGTCTGTCTCTCAACAATGGCATGGATATTACACAGACAGCAGCAACACAAATGGATTCAGATTTCCCTAGTGACATAAAATTTCAAAAGGAGTAAATTCAAGGAGTGTACACACACACACACAGATAGTCACTGTATATCTACTGGGGTAGGGAAAGTGTGGTCCATAACCACATATGGCACAGAGAGATAGTTTTACTGCACTAAAGCCCATAATGCAAATTTATTTTTCTATACAGCCTGAGGAGCATGAGAAAGTGTTAATGTGATTTCCCGCCAAAATTTTGTGGCAAACCACAGAAGGTACCATGTCTACAGAGGATTCTGGCTGTTTGTAAGGACTGTTTCCAAGTGTTGCTAATGAGGAAGTGAGGAAGCCCATGTGAAAGAAGGTAATGGGAGGGAAGAGATCAAATTCCAGTGATCCCCCTACTGTGTAGCTCTTGAATGCAATTTTAAAAGCCCAGAATGTCACTCCAGCCAGCAACTTTGTACTTCATGATCATTTCCAGAAAGACATACGGTAACATATATCTACAAAATTAACTTTAAAATATTAATTTTTTTTTGAAAAGGCATGTGTTACCCCAAAATGTGGGTGACTCAGGAGTCTACCTGGGATACCTCCATACAAAGGTTGGGAACATTAGCTCAAAAATTGGAGGCCTGTGAGAGGAGGATAGTCTAATGAGATCTTTTACACCTATGTTTATCAGTATTTCTGTAGTGAAGAACCAGCCAGAGGTCCAAAAAATAAACTTAATGTATTTTATTTGGGAAATTGTAATCACACACATAACATCCAAGCAGTCATGCAATCACACAAGGCTAAGTGAAGGAAAAGGAAGGAAAATTTCAGATAGTGATATTTCAGGGAGAAATGGGTAGTATTTGCCAATCCAGAAGAGCAGTGAAGGAATGTGGCTTAGACTCCATCTAAGGACAGTTCACAGCCTGGAATCAGAGCAGCAGAGTGGTGACCAGCAATTGGTGTACTGCAAGTTGAGCAGTCAAAAACAGTATCTTAGATACCTGATTTCTGCCTGGAGGGTGAGGGTGTTAATGGCTTTCCAACTGAGTAAACAATGGAGTTCACAGAATGGACAATGAGGTCCAGAATGGACTAATGGTCTTAGCATTAGGTGACAAAAGGCTAATGACTATCTTGAGAGCTCAGTACTTGTCAGATAGTTTTAGATCTGCTTAGTCAGAGGAAGAGGAGTTAACATAATCAGCCATCTTGTGGGAATCTCCCAGATGCTATTGTCCAAAAGGTTGAGTCTGGCTATGCCTAGAGGTGTCTTCTGACCTTATTTGCAGAGCATGTGTTTGGCCAGACTTTTCCTCTTATATTTTTTATAATAATGCCAATTAATATATTTTGCCAATTAAATCAATTTTACCAATTAAACCATATCAAAATGTGGGGGTGTACAGCCTGATAACAGCTGTTCCAAACTCAAATGCAATCACCATTCCTACTGCAGTTTCCTAAATTCTGATATGTATAAAAGAGAAATGTGTGCATTTCTGAATAAAAGAGATGAGGGCCATTTCCGCACATGGCAATGGAATCACCCTAGTCCGGTACTTACCGGACTTCTTGGCTCAACGCTCAGGTCCAGGCTGCTCTGGAGCAGTGCGTGGCCTCCATTCCGCACTGCTCTGGGGACAAAAATGGCGGCTTCCAGTTGGTAGAGGCTCTCCACCAACCGCTGAAGCTCGCCAGCCTGAAGCCCGCCCCCGGCAGATCTGCAGGCTTGTACTGGTGCGAGCCTGCAAATCTGCACCGGAGCGCAGGAACAGAGTGGTATGGAGTGGCGCACTCCGTGCTTTTTAAAAACCTGAAGAAACAGGTTTTTAAAAAGTATGCTGCACGACCACTTTGGGTTGTTCTGGAGCGGACTGAGGTGCGGAACTATGTAAAGTAGTCTGACCCAGTCCGCTCCCATGTGCAGACGTCCTCTCTGGAGGACGCTCTGCACTTGTTTTTAAGCCCATGTGGAAATGGCCAAGGATATGTGATGCTCACAGATAAAAAAAGTAAGAATGGGAGTATTAAGATAAGAATGGAAAGACTGTTTTCCATTGCTCTTTTCCCAGGTGAAAAATGGATTTTTCAGCTGTGCAGGAAACCTGGTCAGGAAGATCAATGTGAAGGTGAGAATTTTGCACAGTTTTTGTGCAGTGTTCACACATTGAAAATGTTTTTCATGGCAAATTATTCTCTGCAGAAATACATGTATTTTGGTGGAAAAAATACATTTTCATGCAAAAAAGACATTTTTATGTAAAAAGATGTTTGTGAAAAATCCAGTGTTCATACACTCACATTTTTATGTCATGTCACCAATTTTGCACAAAGATTGCAAATGAAGTGTTGGAATAGGGGCAGGGGATGAGAGAAAATATTTTTGAAGCCCAAGCCATTGTTTCAATGAACTATTTTTTATGAAAATTAGTGTTCTCCATCTCCCTATCTTTCTCTCTTTCTTTTTAAACAGGAACAATCGTCATTTGTTTGCATAAAAAATCATTTGCATTTCTGGAATCAGTGGATGGTGTTTTTTTGCAAAAAAAAAAAAAAAACTGTGCGTGAGGGGGGACCTGCTGCATAAAACATAACTTTCATGCAAAACCTTATGCAGTTTCCAGAACTCCGGGTCACCTGCATCTGGGAGAAAATTACAGAAAGTTCCCATTGATTGATATGAGATTAAAGTTTAGAATTTTTACATCAAGACATCAGGTCACTCTTGGTTTTATGAAATCACTGTTGCCTTATGACATTTTCAGATCTGCACAATCGTAAAATAGGTAGATGCCAGAACAACTGATCCTGCCAAAGATACATTCTTTCTGCTCCTCGGCTGTTTGTCAAATTCTTGGTAAAAAGTGAGTATGTCCTTCTTCCTTCCTGTGAGGAAGAAGAGAGAGTGAACTTAAACACAAAATTAGAAGTATCAAGTGAGATAAGCATTTATTTTTCAGAATCCTAATCTGATATGGGCCGCTCTGATACTTACCAGAAAAACACTTTATTGGAGGGCCAAAGATTGTCAAGTTCAGACAGACTGCAATAATTAATTCACAGTAGTGTATGTAAGCCCACTAACCCACCTAAAAACTATGTCCTGAGGATCCTAATTATTTTATATCAAACATAGTGAGCCATAGAGATATACTGGATGGACATGTAGGCAGTAGAGCTATGGAGATAGATCAAAAGAGTAGCCTGTTTTTTGTCACACATCCTGGGTAATCTTGCAAATGGCTCAAAGGCCACTTGAATGGATTTTCAGCAGTGGTCAGGAGACAATAACTCTCTGGGAGCAAATAAACAATGCAAAACAGCCTGGAATGTGACACCTTGAGGTATCATCCCCTGATGAGATACTCATCAGGCAGGAAACTACAAGGATGCCTGGCTGTATTTTATCCATCTTCATAAAACTGCAGCCATCTGTTCCCCAGAACTAGGCCCTTTTTCCTTCTCCTTTTCAGAGTTTTGAGTTCAGAGTTCGGAGTTTAGAGTTCTCTCAGATCTGCAAACCATGAAGCTGGTAAGCTCCCCTCAGCCTCAAAAGGTGTGGCTGAGATTGTTTTCTCCCACCTGAAGACTTCTGGATTGGTACAGTATTAACTCAAACCCTTATGTCTCTCTCTCTTAATTTTCACCTCTTTCTACATTTCTATAGTCTTGTATGCTTGTTGGAGTGAGTGCAGCTGAGTGATTGTATGGATTTTAACATTATGCCAATAAAATACTTAAATTTGAACAGTTTGTGTGATTTCTGACTGGGCCTGACCCCGTAAACTTTGGGTTAAAGATCCTTAATTACCCTGTCCTCTTTGCATGGCTAAAGCAGTGCTCAGAGCTAATTTTCCCCACAAGAGACAATTTTGACAGCCTTTGGGAATCCCCCTCCTAAGGGAGTCCCAAGCAAGCAGGGTAACATGTAGTCATTATATTGCAAACATACATTGGATAATGGAGCAGCATACCAAAGAATTTCCAAAGAAACTCAGCTTGTGCTTCATAGATTATAGCAAAACCTTCAGTTTTGTAGATCGTGAGAAACTATGGATCACTCTTTAAGAAATGGGTGTGCCACAACATGTGATTGTCAAACTGTGTAACCTGTACACAGGACAAGAGGCTACTGTCAGGACAAAATGTGGAGAAACAGAATGGTTTCCAATTAGCAAGGGGTCAGGTAAGACTTCATTTTATCACCTATCTGTATAACTTGCATGCTGAATATATCCTACTGTAGCAGGAGGATAACAAATGCAGTGGCCAAGGTATCTGAAATGTATGACTTGCATGCCTATGTGGTTGAGCCCATCTTTCAGGGGATGAGGATTAGCCATGTTCAGAAAAACAAGCCCTGGTGAACATGCAGAACTCCACACAAACAATAGAATATCTCCAAAGTTTTTATCTTCATATAGAAGGAATTGGGAACTTTGGGGTACTAGGTTTAGAAAAGTGCCCATGTTTCAACAGAAATTATTGCATCATCAAATCCTAAAACATAAATTCATTAGGGTTTCCTATCCCTTTACCTTTGATGATTCCAAGAGATAATCTTTTTTGTAGTTCCCCAATTTTTTAAAAATCTTCATTCCCTGTGCATTTGTTGCTTTACACACATTCCAGATTTCATCTGATCAGCCAAAGTAAGCTTCCACAAAAATTATTTCTGTGCACACAATGGATAACTCATTTTAGATGCATGTTTTAAACTTAAGATGTCATAAGTTCTCACAGCTGCAGGAAATGCTTTCTTGAATAGATCCATTTTTGGATTGCTGAGTTTCAAATTATTATTTTTTAAATAACCTTGAAAACCTTAGCTATATTTTTGGCTCAGTGGTATACTGCAGAGATAAAAAGAAGTTGTATTTCTCATAGTTTGAAATAACGATCTCTACATTCATATTCAGAATACACTTGTTTGACTTTCTTCGTATTAAAATGTCAATCTCAGATAACTAGATATATCTAAAGATTTTTACTGAAATATTAATTTCATTTAAGCACAATTACATTCCAGCATTTATTATGTGTCAGATTTTATGTTAGTAAGGCTCCAGTCCCATGTATTTTCCTGCAGGTAAGCAACAGTAAATACATTGTAATTTCCTTCTAAGGAAACATGCATGGGATTGAACTGTAGGGTGCTATCGAACCCCCCCCCCATTTGCACATAAGACAGCAATGGCTAACACTTTCATATTCCACTTTTTCCAATGGAATGGCAAATAGAAGTGACTATGGTGGGCAACTATGATGGCTCTTGAAAACCTTCAGGGCTACTTTGACAGCCAAAAGTAGCTGGAAGTCCACTTCAGTTCTGAAATTGGACTTACATAATGCTAGGGAGGGGGGTCGAAGCTATTTAGAAGGTGATTTCCTGTTCCTGGAGGCTTGTCCATAAGTCAATTCATCCTTTTGGATAGCGGACTTAGAGAGCATAAGGACTGAAAAAAACCCAACCTTGGAGGACTGCAAAAACTTTGCCCCTCCCTACCTAACCATTCATATTCATTACATGTATACCAAATAGAGTTCTTTAGAAAAAAGTAGTCAGTGCTAGAGTACAATATTGACTTGTCGATCAATGACAGCAGGGGAGGACCTCAGGGGAGGTGGAAGCAGAACTCCAGGGATCTGTTCAATAAACTGCTGAGCCAATTGCTCTCTCCTCCCAACATAGCAAGACTGGCATAACAGATTGTAAAGGAAGGAAAGTAATATGCATTACCATTTAAATGTCATTCAACACATCACCTATAATTCCTTCCCTGGAAGTAATATCTGTTGAATCTGTTTTCGAGTAGACACATACAGGGCCATGTTGTAATCCATGTTCTGCAGAAATTAATGTGAGTTATGCAAGAATCAGTTCAGGAACATCTTCTATTCCTTTCAATGATTCATAAGTATTTCTACTGGACTGTGAGTACTGTATAATTCAGTACTGAATCCTTGAAGGTATAGCATAATGATGGAAAGTTATACAGATCTTTACACTTTTGAGTTGTTGGACTCTTGTGTACCACATTGTACAAATTATTGCAATTTTGATAAGATTTAACTTTCTTAGCAATCCGTAGGAAGTCCAATTCCCTAAAGTAAAACCATCAAGGACTAGCATATTGCATTATTTATTAAGCAGTATGCTTGTAGATCCATTTTTATGAAGTGTCCTTGATAGGGATTGTTTTGAAACCCGCAAACTTAACTGTCACTCTTTCAAAGCAGAATAGCCACATTAACTTAACAATCAAGAAACAGAGTCTGACATCAACCTTAAGAATATAATATATGCACCATTTTTTTCCTACTAAACATTTCCATATGTGCAACCCCCAGTATAAAGTCTACCTCTTGTTTATTTGGAAGAAGATAAATGAATGATTTGCAAACAAATCCTTGGCATTCTTGAAAATCAGTTGCTAATAATAAAGCTTTTCATTTCTGAATTAATAATAATTGAAATACACTTGTAAATTAAACTGTAATTACATTCTCATTATAACAGGAATCATGACACTTTCCTAGAGCTATAATTTCAATCATTAGTTTTAATTTTAATGAAATATATGCCATGTAGGGACCAATCATTGCATTGTTAAGAATGAAAGCTGGAATGTAAAATAATCATATGCCTACATAACATAAATACATGCATATATATTATTATTTTCAACTAAAAGAATATAATGCACAGGATTTTCAGTATGTCATTTCAAATGTACAGTTGTTGTTGTGTTGTTGTGTGCCTTCAAGTCACATCTGACTCATGGGGACCATGAGGTGATCTTATCACAGGGTTTTCTGGAGCTGAGAGTATGCAATGCACCCAAGTCCACCCAGTGGGTTTCCATGGCCAAGTGGGGAATTGAACCCTGGCCTCCAGGGTCATAATCTAATGCTCAAACCACTACACTATGCTGGTTCTGAGTTACAAATTCTGCTTTTATTCTGTGTTCTTCTGGCAGAGGTTGGGAAAAGAGGACTTGGCTATTTCCTATCCTCGCTAATCAGTCAAACTGTGTAATAGGGAAAGTAGAATCCTCAAGTAACAGTCTATGGAAGAACTATGCCTAGAAACTTGTTTCAGTTTTGTAATTCGCCTTATTGCCCTTTTGTAGAATAATTATGGATTCAGATTACTTAGATAGTAACCCAGTGCACACCTAAGTCCTAGTTAATTTAGTGAGATGAGTAAAAGTGCATAGAATTGATTCATTTCTCAAACATTTGTTCTGTAATACAAGTTTTAATGTAGTGCATTATATACAAAGTTTCTCTTCAACATGAGTATTGGTCTGTTAACTTCACTGCAATTGAGTACAATGTCTAAGAGAATAGTCAAACTACTCATTATAAAGCAAAAAATATTATTTTATATGGGCCATTTTTTTGATGAAGGAATCGTTTCAAAGAAGTGACTCTCCCACCTTTGAAATCTTATGCTTCTTGTATGCTTACATGAAAGGACAATGACAGATTAGGAAATTCAGTTGGCCCTCATTCACATACATTTTTACCTTTCAAAATGTACTCAAAGTCAAGCCCATTTCCTTGTCAAACTCCTATAAATTTACAATCTTTTCCATGACCAGTTAAGCAGTACAGCTCTGGTATGAGCTGATTTACTGCAGAACCTAAGGTTTTATTTTAGAAAGAAAGAAAGATAGAACATTTGCTTTGGAAAGAAACTCACTCTTTAGTTGGTTTTTGTTTTTTACCTCTTTCTTAATAGTTCATTTTTGAATGCCAAATATGAGATAAAAAGACCAGACACAGAAAACTGGGTTAAATAAAGGTGATTTTACCTAACCTATTTAAATTGTGTCGACCTGGAAATGAAGCAAGAGTGCGGAGCTCCCTGATGTGGATTCAGATGAGACCAGGTGTAACCCTTTGACTACCTCCTTCGCTTTCCCTTGGGCAGAATGCCCGAGCCCTGAGGTGAATCCAAATATTTGGGTTGCTCCCCAGCTGGCCATAACTGGAAGGTAACCCAGGGAATTCCCATCCAAACCACTGAATTTTACAGGAGAGAGTCCAGCTCCAAAGTGACCAGATGAACTTTAACCTGAGGGTGTGAGGGTGGGTTGTGCTGCAATGATCCAAACAGGGCATGTGAAGGGTCAAACAGGCTTAAATATGCCTACGACCCTGCTCCTGTCTTGTGCATTGATCTGGTGCCAAGAACTAGTTACAAAGCACCCTGGTCTCTTTCATGGAGACCATCAAATTCTTACCCTACCCTGCAGTGTAGTTCATCATGCAGGTCCAGGTAAGCATTTCTCTATCTTATATTACTGACTAGAACTTCAGACTCTCAGTGATTCAAATTCTATCCTGGAAGTGAGGAATCATGAGGTATCATCACACAACATTGTCTATTCCATCTTGTAGTCACTTCTTGTGGTTATTTTATTATGATCCTATGTATAGCAATTTTGCTCAGTTTAATTGGAATTGTTCCCAGAGCACCTATCACCACTGGAAATACTGTTTGTTTCTTTTCCCAGAAGTGATGCTGAATCTCTATTTATACGTCTCAGTATTTTATAATATTTTGCTTCTTTTTGTCTTCAACTCTGTCATCCCCAGAGATTTCCACATCATCATTTACAAACAGATTTTAAAGAGGGAAATGGCCTCAAGCCCCCATAAAGCAACATTTCAGATGTAACAAGTACAGATTCTAGTAATGTTTAAAACTTGTTTGCTGATTGATACATTATTTTGCAAAAGGAACATTGTTGTGTCCTCGTTACCCTCTATAAGCTGTGGGGTAGTTAATGGCAAAATTACTCTGAATTTACAGTAGCTCCTCCCATAATTGTTCTGAGTTGAATGGGAGCTACGCCAGTGCTAAATTGGGTCCAATGGTGGCAGAGCTCTCTGTTCAGTTAAAAGCAGCCAAAAGAAGAGTAGCAATAAACTCAAGAAAGGATACACAACCCTGTGGCAGGTCTACCAACTACCCCTGCCTGAAGGTAATATGTTACAGGAAATGTTGTCACTCATAACACATTATATCCAAGACCTGATTTTTTGTGAAAGGTGTATGCTGACTGAGTCAGACTAAAATTACTTTGATAGGAAAGTAACAAAACAATCTTATACTTGTTTACTCAGATATGGGTCTGGTTGCTTTCAATGAGATTTACTTTCAGTGTGTCCAGGACTACAGCCTAAGGTTTGCTTGATGGCGCTTACTTCTGAGTTGATGTATATTGCACTACAAATGACTGAGACACTGCTGGTAAATCATCCTTTGTTGTGCATTGGCTATATGTGCCTTGTCTACATGCACAGAGGATCACTGTAGCACTGTCAGAAATGTATCTCATGAATTCCAGATGAGCAATGTCTTGATCAATATTTTACTGTGTTATTCTAAAGAGTTTCTTTCAAACATGTTGACAAAACTGTGTAGTCAGTCATAACGGAGATACAATTAAAAGCGGAGCTCTGATGTCTTCTAATAAGAGGAAATCCTCTGATCTTGAAATGTATATTTTGATGTGAGTTGTGGGACTTTGTACTAAGTACTAAGTAATTTTTATTGTGCAATTTCATTTGCATAAAGTTGCTTTATGCTCCAAGAAGTGAGAACCTTATGTTGAATTTTATTAGAATAGCATTAGGTTTATGACCTGCAGACATCTCCCCATCTGTCGAGTTAAATAACTTTCAGTCTGTAAAACAAAGGCAATAATAGACATAAATGAGTGCATTGTAATTAATCCAGTCTGCATATTCTTGACAGTGTAGTCATCAGCAGGTTTATGACAGAGTGAAAAATAGTAAATGTTGCTATAGAAACATGGCATCAAAATGTACTCACCATTGGTTTGGAAATTAATATTCATTATCTGTCACTAAATTTAATATAAAGCATGAATTAGTGACCAAAACAGTGAACATAAAAGGAGAAGCCTTGATGCTTTCTCTTGGAGTATATATGTGAAAAGCCCAACAAAAGATTCTGCTGGATCAGCATTAATGATATAATTTGAATGAGCAGGTTAAACATGAGACTGTATCATATGAAGGACTGGGAGTCAGTTTCACATAGAACTTGTATAGGCATTTATGCATGTCTTGGTGATTTTGGGGGTCTCTTTACTCTAAGACACTGCCTTTATAAAAATGCTGATCTATGTATGGAGAAAAAAGCTCCTTGTACTGACGGAGAGTATTCCGAATGGACAACACTGGGTGTTGTGAATGTATAGGATTTCAGCCTTCGGGTGTGGGGCTTCATTTCCTTACTTTTCTTATCAAAATGGTGCCATATAATATACATTCTGCCTTGCTGATCTGTTTTTCTATCTGAAGCACTTGTATGCAAAACCTGCTAGAGATGAAATGTAGTATGTCAATAGGCTACAAATCAGAGTAGAAAAAAAAATACCATTGATGTTATGCACTTTATACACACTTTTCATACAGTACAGATTTTTCAGCTCTCTGCCCTTCAAATATTGTCATGGCCCAATTCCCAGAAAATGACTCAGATGGTGAACATGTTATCACCAATGAAGATAATTGCTTAACTTGAACGGCACATCTTACTCTTCTGCCAAAAGCACTCCCCACATAAGTTTGGTTAGTTATGGGCTTTAGACAAGAAAAAAGAGCAGTGTTATATCTCACCCCTTGCATGTTGTTGTTGTTGTTGTTGTTGTTGTTGTTGTTGTTGGGTGCCTTCAAATCACCTCCAGCTTATGGTTACCCTAAGGCAAAACTATCACAGGGTTTTCTGGGGGTTGAAAGTGTGTGATGCACCTAAGGTCACCCAGTTGTAACTGCTGTTTTCTAGCCCGGACTTGTGGGATGTCAGATATCATTTTGATATTAATAATTTGGCTTTCTTCTACCATCCCTCTCCCTGTGTCTGCGAGGTCCACCGGACAAGCTCACAGTCAGGCTCAGGCCCTAATTGCTGTAATATTCCAAACAACACAGGCAAGCCAGAAATAGCTATCTTGCCACTTCAGGAGACCTCAAAGGCAAGTAACCTCATTATGTATGCACGATGCTTACAAAGAACTCCCTGCCCCGAGCAGGCAACTTGACAAGCTGAACACTCAACTGTCAAGCACTGCGCATTTGCATACTGGCTATTCTATTGCAAATTCGGACGTAACTCAATCATGCTAAATTCTGACCTTCTGGAGGCTTTGTCTCCAGCCCTAAACTCATTGTTTTCCCCCAAGTACGGACTAGCCTACGGTCATATTTTCCCTATAAAAACCCCTGACTTTGAGAGCTTCTTTGGATAGCTTGGATTGCTCAGGACTTCCACCCCGCCTTGCTGCTGCTTTGTTTGGCGAGCTGTCCCCTCAGTCCCACGTACTGAGACTGTGCACCTTCGAACTTTCACAGTGATCTACCCAGGCTTCAGGATAGGTGTAGTATCACCCAAATCAACAATCCCTTTCAAAGATCCCTCTATACCACTCCAACATTTATTTCTATAGTTATCTGTGTGAGTGTGCTGCATACACTGTATGATTGTATTTTAATAAAGATCACAATTATTATTTCAATCCTGTTTGCTCCTTGACTTGGCCTGACCCCATAGACATTGGGTAAAAGATTCCACTGCATTGCCCTGCCTCTCGCATTGCTAGCTTGTGCTCTTTGACTAATTTCCCCAACTTGTTTAATTGTGAGAGTATTTAGGTGTCCCTCTCGGGACCCCCAGTAAACAGGGTAACACAGTGGGTTTTCATGGCTAAGCAAAGAATTGAAACCTGATCTCCAGGGCCACAGTTCAATGCTAAAAACCACTATGTTAACTTCTCCAAAACACCAACAGCCTCTCAACAGCAGAGGAGTATCTAGGGTGGGGCAAGTAGGGTAAGTGTCCTGGGTGCCAATGCTGGGGGGGGGAGCCATGAAGGTAGTGGTGGGGGTTGGGGTAGGGGTAAGAAGGTAGCAGTGCAACTTCCATGCTTACCCTAGGCACTATTTAAGCTAGATACACGACTGTTCAACAGCTATTACTTCACTGGTCAGTGCAAACACTTTTGATTATCTGAAAGTTCAATATGGAGGCCAGCCTGGGCAGATGGCTTGGCTTGGATATGTACAGATCCAATCCAAGACTCCCCCTACTCCATAGTACATCACAGAGGAGCAGCTGGCACTAGACACATGGTAGGGATGTGCTCCATAGTGACAGAGATCTAGAACCGAATTGGGCTTATTTGGTCAGATTCAGGAATTGAACTATCAGTGTAGTTGTCAGTTCATCCCAAGAAGATCCTATTCTGAACCTGTAAACTCCTACACATTCATTAGCAATTTCAGTTTCAATTTGAAAAACACAGAGACACAAATACCACATCTTCAAAAAATGACACATTTCTCCCAACACTTTTCATTTAAAAAAAATGCTGGTGAGGGGTGGGGAAGGATGAAAGATGAGGGTATAAATTTGTAACTAGCCAGGGCCTAAATACCCTAAAAGCACCAGATCCTATCTAATCTTGGAAGCTAAGCAGGGTCAGGCTGGGTTAATACTTGGATGGAAGTCAGCCAATAAATACCCTGCGTTGTAGGCTATTATTTTAGAGAAAAGTACTAACAAAACCATCTCTCCATTTTCCTTGTATAAGAAAACCTTATGAAATTCATGGGGTCACATAGCATCCTATAGGTTGGCATAATCATGATCATATAGGAGGTGAACTGACAGTGGTACAGCAGTAAATGTACAGCAGCTATGGGTGTTGCAATGATGGAGGAGGGGTGGCAACAGCAAAAGTTATCTATGTCATAGGACAAAGCTATGTGGCCATTTCCTGAGCTGCCAGGATGGTTTAATTTCCTGATAGGAAGGCATTTGCTGTCACTCTTCCATCACTACAATATCCTGCTTGAAAATAGGGCAAAGGTGGTGTAACAAATCCTTGTATTGGCATAAGCAACTAGTAGGATCCTAGACATAATGTGACTAGAGTTCAGTTTAGATTTGGAAACAACAATAGAAAATATAGGAGAAACGGTTGAAAAATGGGTTTCTAGAGCGTTAAGCAACCCTGATTATGAGAATGCTAGACAGCTGAGAAATTTTGCAGTTTAGGAGGTATTCTGTGTGAAAAATGTATATGCATTTTTTGACACAAAAATATCATTTTCTGAGCAGAAAATTCTGTTTTCTCTGCAGGAAACTTGTTTTCTGAGCTGGAACTCTGTGCAGCAAATTATGATTAATGCAGCAGAAAAAACATATCTTTTTTTTTTGAGGGTGTTCCTGCATGGCAGGGGGTTGGACTGGATGGCCTGTGTGGTCTCTTCCAACTCTACATTTCTATGATTCTATGATTTTACGTGCACAGTAAGTTCCAAACTATGAAAAGCCTTCAAAAACTACACATTTTTCAATGACTTCTCATAGGGAGAAAAGAAATGGTAAAAGTATTCATTCTTGCCTAGAAGAATGGAATTTACTAAGGCCCTTATTGTATGATGGTGCCATCCTGGGATGGGGACGTTTTGCTGCTGGTCTGCAACATGTGCTATCACACAATGTTGTTGTGATCCTGCTGCTGTCACATCTCCAGCTGTCATGATCATGCTGTATATCATTACCAGAAGAAATCCAGTAATGGCAACTCTTTGCACAACAATTCCATTGGCTGCAGGTGTGTGGGAAGGGCAGAAGCACTATCAAGCACTTCCTTCTACGGTACAGTGCAGGAACAGGCTGGCTGTACTGTAGAAGGAAGAAATGTGTCTTGAATGCTACCCATCCACTGGCAGCCAACTGGTGCAGTGCAGAATGGTCAGGCCCTGATCCCATCTCGGCAATGGCAATGGCATAGCCGGAATGGGTTCAGGGTGATGTGGGATCATGGCATAGTGCAATAAGGGCCTAAGATTTACATAGCTAGTTCAGTTACATTGTTCCCAGAAACGACATCATGCTACATAATCATCAGAAGCAAAATGGCAAGAGCAATTTCTATCATACTAGCTAATGATTATGGCTGTCTCATTCAGGTCAAGCTGTGATTTAGTCCATTGTGAGAAATCAGATGTGAGGTTAGGGCAATGCGCATGCGGCAATGGTGCTGGACCATTAACACTTACATTTAGAGGACTTCAGAGGCTGAAAGGCATCAATCACAATGAATGTCTTTCTTTCCATGTTAAAGTTTGACATAAGTTCATAGAACAATTTTCATATTTTGCTTTTCATGAATTTTTGTTAATGACTTCATTTGCTTTTTAAATATTGAGGTGCAGATGCCAAAGCAGAAAAGAAAGCTCCTGCCCTTTTCTTTTCTCTTATTTATTTTAGCCTGGAAGCCAGTGACTTGTGCAATTAGGATTAATGATCAAATTAAAAGATATCCCAGCGGATGACTCTCAAGCTAAATTTCCACTGAATGCTGATGATTTTGGGTTAGAGTTAACTGATCTGGAAAACTCAAATAAATCTTCACTCAAAACAGACTGCTGAGTTCCATTGTCATTTTTTTCACAAGATAAACAGGGAAATTTGGCCCAAATGCACTATGCTTGAAATCTGACACTGGATCATAAAAATAGAAAATGTTTAACAATAGATATCTTAGCTGATTGGTTGTAAGACTCTTAAATTCAGCCTTGCATCCAAAGCAAGTAGAATATCCTGATCAAATTTGTTGTCCAAGCAATTTAAAGGTTTGTTTGTTTTTTTTTAGAAAAAAATGCCAAGACATTTTTATTCTGACAGGATTGTTGTTGTTGTTGTTTGCCTTCAAGTTGTTCCCAATTTATGGTGACCCAAAGGCGACCCTATTGTAGGGTTTTTCTTGGCAAGATTTGTTCAGAAAGAGTTTGCCTTTGCCTTCTGCTAAGGTTGAGTGAGTGTGACCTGTGCAAGTGCATTTCCATGGCTGAGTGAGGATTCAAACCCTAATCTCCTGAGTAATGCTTAGAACTTCCTTGCTCAGGATTTTTTGAGTTTTGGGGAGACACAATTTGTAAATTAAACAGTCAAAAGGCAGAATATATATCTCTAATTTATATTTCCTATGAAACATACCTGCAGTCTGGAAGCATGGATTCTGAGTCATTTTATCTCTTCAGATTTGGACAGATCCATGTCTATATCTGCAGCCTATGTCTTCTAATGTCGTTTGGCTGATATACCTACCAAGAAAAGGTGTTTTTGAAGATCTGGTTAACCCTCAAGAAAATCAATAGGGTGATGGAGCCATCCAATATTTAACGTGGGTAGTGGGCTCTTTTATGATTGTGAAAGTATTTGACTGAATGAGTGAATGTATGTATGGATGCTGTGAAGGGGTGCTCGAACACATCAACTAGTGAGTTATGAAGGCTCTGAAACAAAATCCAACTCAAAACACCCATTTCCCATACACACCTGACAGTCTCCCAGCATGAGTTAGAATGCAGGAGAAAAATAGACATGGGAAGGTATGAAAACAACTTTGAAAGCAGAGAGATGGCCACTGGAAAAGAATAGCTGCCAGGACTCCAGATATAGCAACATAAAGTTAGGAACCCTATGGGTTGGAGAGTATTTCAAAGGAATGGGGAAAGAGGTGGTTTCCTCTCACAAGATTGGTGACTTGCTATATATCTTCTGAATGGGATATAGACGTGTGTCTATGTGTGAGAGGACATTGATCTCATCTGGAACTAATAACTCAGCAACATTTTAGACAGATTTATTAAAAATCACAAAGATATATCTTTTGAGACATAGAAACAGAAGGAGGCTATGGATGACATCTAGAAAACAGAGAAGAAATGACTGTATTGCATGCAAGCAAATTAGACATTGCAACCAGGTCATGTGCCTTCTCCTGTTCTCAAGAGAGATTTTGGATAGGAAGCAAAAGATGCAAGACGTACTAAAAGGTGCAGCTCAAATCAGCCCAAATTGCCTGTCTAGTTTTCCCTCCTTCAGCTTTGTAGGATACTGTCACTTATGTCTTTGATTTTGCTTTCTAGGTCTTGTTTTGGACATCTCTTATTGATTTTCATACTAGTTGTACTAGTCCTTGTGTGACTGACCTTGGCTTTGTTTTCTGTTTAACTGCTTGGGACTTGGTGTGTGGTTTCTCTGGCCACTTTTAAACTTAGTGCCATTAATACAGCCACTTGATGCTTGTGAGGGGTTCTGGAAGTTGCAGTGCAAACAAGTAATATTTCCAGCCTTTCCATCTGGACTTGTGATAATCTTTTCAGTCAATTGGTTGAAATTGAGAAAGTTTTAAGAACTTGCTTCCAAGCATAATCAGTTCTTTAAACTTTGTAAGCACAAAACTCCTTGTATGGATAAATACATGGAGGAATTATCAGTGATCTTCGGTTTTTTCCTGGCTAACAAAAAACCATAGCAACCTAGTGATGAGTAATTCCTTTTTCTATTGCAATTGTTTTTTGATTAAAAAAAAGTGAAGTCCATATCACCAAACTCTCTTACTTTAATATATGATTTTCTCTTAATATACAGATTGCTTTTATTTGTATATTCATCTTTGAAAATTACTTTGAAGAACATTTGCTTATTGTTGTCCATAAACCCATGACATGGTAGCATGTCATAAGATAATGAAAAATTGTACTGAAATGGCAAATCTTACTTGTAAAAATGACCTCTGCATAATATTGTAATCAGGCAGCTATAGAAAATATTTATTTTCCTTCTCTGCTTGTGTCCTCAAGATGAAGACAGTGATTCATGCAATTAAGATTTCTCACATGGATCAGCAATTCACTTCAGCTACATTCAGAAATAAAGAATATTTGATACGGATTGGATTTCAGTATGTGCTAACACATCAACTATTCATTATTGGAGAAATGATTTAACTTAGTCAAATGTTACTCGCATCTTCTCAGGCTGTTTGTATTGACAAGAACATAGCGGTGCTACAAAAACTGAAAAAGGAAGAAGTTAGCTTTGCACTTATGGTGACAGTAGTAGTTTTAGATTCATCTGCAGAACTGACTGGACATTTCTGCACTACGCTGTTATAGTGCTTTTATTCCAATTTCAACATTCTGTGGAATTCTGGAGTTTGTAGTTCACTGAGGCCAAAGGGCTCTCTGGTTGAGAATTCTAAATACCCTTCACAAAACTACAAACCCCGTGATTCCATAATTTATTAAAAGTGGAATAATAGCACTATAACAGTGTAGTGTAGAAAGGCCCTTTTATTAGAACCCTGTTAGTAGAGAGAAGACCTAATGAATCCATGGGATTTATCCATATATTGAGTCACTGTTCAACATTTGATTCAAAGGCTCCTGAAAGTGGCATAAGAATCTTGATTTTTTTTTTTCACCAATAGACTAACTGGGATATATTTTTTGTGAAAAGTCTGCAAGGGTAGGCTGTTAGTTTTATTTTGAAATGTTTGTAAATTCCCTTTTGACTACCAAGCTCTTGACAATGTATGATGAATAAATACTAAGAATTAAAAATACTTCTCCATAGTGGTATTTCCTAATGTGGTGCCCTCTGGATGTTTTGATTTAAGTAACCATGATCCCTCATCATTGGCCCTAGAACCTGGGCTGATTAAACTGCAGTTCAAAATCTCTGCAGGGCATCAAGTTGTGGGAGGCTTCTTCATATATAAAATATAAAGCTGAAACAGAAAAAGGAAAACAACAAGCATCTTACAAAAGCTATTGATTAAGATGTGAGATGGACTTCCCTTGGAAAAGAGTTCTAAGTCACTGAAAACATTTTGTCCCTCATTGCATCATGTCTGTGGAACTGTTGCCAGTTAAAAGACAATCTCTGAAAAGTTATCTCCAGCGATTAGAGTGTGTACAAAAGTAAGTTTTCAGACTGAAACTCCCAGAATACCAGGATCAGCATGGTCATTCTGTCTTGGAGTACCAAAAGGTAACTGTCCCAAGCTTTGAGTGGGCTTTTTTGTATGGGAAAAGGTAACCCTTATCCTAAACCAGTCAGAATTCTGCCTGAAGTTTCCTGTAGCCCCTTGCTCACTGTAAGGGTCTAAATCATTCATTTTTGAGATGAGAGCAGGCTTGTTCTCTGTCACTCCAGAGACTAGGGCCATTTCTGCACTAGGTTGAAAGTGGAATCATCATGCTATACTAGGCTAGTGTGGAAATGGCCTAGGACAAGCAGCAATAGATTCAAGCTGCATGAAAGGAGATTCCACTTGAACCTCAGGAAGAACTTCCTGACAGTCAGAGCTGTCCGGCAGTGGAATATGCTGCCTCAGAGTGTGGTAGAGTCTCCTTCTTCGGAGGTTTTTAAGCAGAGGCTGGATGGCCATCTGTTGGGAATGCTTTGATGGGTGTTCCTGCATAGCAGGGGGTTGGACTCAATGGCCCCTGGGGTCTCTTCCAACTCTACGATTCTATGATTCATGTGGAGAGGCCTCTTTTCCCCTTCCTCTCCAGGACAGGTGCATTGGGATAACTGTAAAACAATGAAGGAAGGAATTTAGCTGGTTCCACACTCCACCTGCATATGATTGCAATTGTGTGAGGGGAGGAGAATTTTAAATCATACACTGAGTAGGAACCTTCCAGTGAGAAGTCTGCATGTTTCAGGGCACTTAGTGGTCTCCAGGACTGCGCACATTTTATAGCAAAGAAGGAAAAAGAATTGACAAGCCTCTGTTCTCAATGTCTGGAGTCACTGCCTTTCCATTTATGGTTGTCTATCAGACAGAATATTGAAGCTTTCCTGTGTTCTGTTAAAACAATACCAGTACCAAGGACTGCTCATCTCTCCTCTTTTGCAATGCATTATTTATGAAAACATGCTATGCTGCAAACAAATATTTCTTTACTTATTAGCATTAGTGAATTATTCGAACAATTAAGGTACAGATGATTATTAAGATTTTGAAATGCTGTCCATTCAGTAGATTGGTTGATCATCTCATCCACAGAGATGAGAAACAAACATGGCATTTTAGTATAGTGTTTCCTTTCTTTGAACAGTGTCCCTCTACAAAGAGAATACTTTAGAAGGAGAAGCCCCTGAAAAGTATATTTCATAGAATATGTTATTTTAAAAAATGGAGCTATACTTTCTGGATTATCACAATTTAGACAGAAAGTAAGAAGACAAATCAGAATACTTAAACCTTGTTGCTTTCTCACTTAACTGGCAACAATGTGCACAGAGCAAAATACTATGCATCTTGGCAGCTTATTTCAAATTGGTTAATTCTTTTGATAAGTACTCAATTTCTCTTTCAGAATTTTCCTTCAGTTCTTCGTGCTATTTTAGTGGTATCCATATGAGGTTCTTCTTTTATATTTGAATATTTAAAGTGAACTCATATGTTGGTAGGATATCTGCAATAACTTGAACAGTTTTTTATTTCTCTAGTTGCAGTGTGAAGTATGGTGGAATTCATGTGTATGAAGCAAGCATGAAGAAATAAAGTGTGTGTTTAAAGTAACAATTTGCCTGAAATTAAGCAAAACATACTTTTAAAACTCAACAATCCTTTCTTTAAATAGTATACAGTAAAAAAGAATATTCTGGTACAATTTATGGGTTCATACTTTGGTCTTCTGTAAACCATGTTGTTGTTGTTGTTGTTGTTGTTGTTGTTGTTGTTGTTGTTGTGTGCCTTCAAGTAGTCCGTTTTATGGCAATACCATTCTAGTTTTTTCTTTCTGTGAGATTCATTCAGAAGTTTGCCTCTACCTTTTCTTTAGTGTCACTTGCCCATCACCCTTGGAGTTTTCATGTGTGAACAGGGATTCATGTTTTGGTGTCCTGGAATCCTAGTCCAACACTTGTATACCATGCTGGCTTTCAGGAAATTCCATATTCTCTGATTTTTTTAAACCCTAATGAGGCAGGAGTACTCACTGCTGAGATAGCATTCTTCTCCTTCTTGTCTCCTGGGTTCTGTGGACGAAGAACACCTTCTTCCTCCTTAGGCCAGTCTCTGAAACCTAATTCATACGTTATATGAAAAGAATAATAAATACTAAGGTCTGAGGTGTAGAGTATTTGAGGGAAATTTCTAAAATATGAAAAGGTAATGGGTCTCATATTTCCACCCATGTTTGTTTGGAAATAAACCATTTGTTTATTCACATTTACTCCCAGTGAAGTTGTGGGCTGGACTGCAGCTTTAGTTGTAGGATGAATGAATCTGTCAACTCCAATTTCATGTACCATATTTTCTTATTTTTCTTAGTTTGTTCCATCCCTTCAGCTCACAATGCCTTAAATTTTTTAAAAAAGTTTAGCATATAATCATTTTGTTCAAAAATTATACACATTTTAAATTAAAGCAACTTTTTAAAACTTCTTGGTAAGGTAACTTTTTTTGTGAGGGCTAATTTGGTATAGTGGTTTGTGCATTGGACTATGACTCTGGAGAACATGGTTTGAACCTGGCCATGCAGACCCACTGAGTGACCTTGAGCAAGTCACATTCTCTCACCCTCAGAGGAAGACAAAGGCAATCCCTCCCCCTGAACAAATCTTGCCAAGCAAACCCAGTGAGAGAGTCACCATAAATCAAAAATGACTTGAAGGCACACTCCAACAACAATCCCATATAGGCATCTGTGCTGTTGTGGTTTTTTGCATGATATCCCAGAACATTAAAAGTTACTTTTAGGAAAATTGAATATATAACATGCTGAAACCATCAGAACCTGAGCAATTGTGGAATGATCTCTGGCTCCATTTCCACACAACAGTGCTCTCCTGCATTGTCCTGTTGCAATCCCAGCAGTACCTTTGCTGAGAGGGGAGTGTGGTATCAACGCTCCCCTCTGCACGTGGCTGGCTGCCTGCGGAAGGAAGTGCAAGGCACATGCTCCTTCCTTCTGCACTGCAGCTGGCCTTCTTCCCATGCTGCAGTGGAAAAGGGAAGTACATGTTTGTTTTTCCTGCGCTTCTGCACGGCAGGTAAGTATGGGAGTGTTGTGCAATTGTGGGTGCTCAATGAGTTTAATCTATTAAGCGAATATCCTGCAATTGTGATATATGGGGATGATATGGCAGTGGGACCACAATGACATTGTGTAAAAGTAGGAATGTAACATCATTAGGAAATGTCCTCTGATAAGGGATAAGAATCTGGTCTCTGGGACTTTTCCCCCTACATTGTTCTAGTGCTATTATTCCACTTTCAACCTCCTGTGGAATTCTGGGGTTTGTAGTTTACTAAGTCCAAAGAGCTCTCTGGCTGAGAATTCTAAATGCCCCTCCCTTGCTAACCTGCAAAGCCCAGGATTCCATAGGATGTTGAAAGTAGAATAATAGCAGTAGAACAATGTAGGGTGGAAAAGCCCTGCATCACCTTCACTTTCTCTAGTACTAGAAATTCTTAAATCACACTTTATTTCCCTCCCAAATATAAAGTTATGTACAATGTTTGATAAATTCTTGAAGAATGAGCCAAAAGGAAATCCCAAACCCTGTCCCCAGCATGGGCTCTAAGCACCTTTTTACTCCAGAAAATTATACTGCTATATTTCACTTTTAACTGTCATGGTTGTATCCTATGGAATCCTAGGATTGGTAGTTTGGTGAGGCTCCAGAGATCTCTGGCTAAGAATTCTAAATACTCCTTCCTAAACTGCCAATCTCAGGATTCCATAGCATGGAACAATCGTACTATTAATGGTGTTCCAGTTATTATATGAATTCAGGTTTTACAAATGGGAAAAGTTCACATACGAAAACAAATCAAACTATTTTCTCCCCCTTTCCTACTTAGGATTTCCCTCCAAATGGAAGGTCAGATAGTTTGGACTAATGGAAGGAATAGTTGTAAAGAGTTTTCCAAAGTTTAATCCAGATGTGGTCCTGTTCACATGTAATCTTAGGCATGTACAAGCTGCCTTTCTGTATTGTGATTAACCACAGCTGGGAGCTGTGTGTGATTCATATCAGTAGGACAACTATCAGGGAAGTCCACCTCGACATGATTGTCCCTTTTTGTTATTCAAATACAGCTCTGATTAAATTTTTTTTTGTTCCTTCCCTCCACATTTTTAATATCACTTGTTTGTTCATTAGATGCAGTGAATATAGCAGAAATATTTTCAAATTAATGCATCAACTGCTTTCCGCTGTTATGGAGAACTAATTGGGTCCAAACACTTAACATTCTTTGCATATGTGGTGCAAATTTAGCTCATAAATACTGTAAACCAAATAATCATTACTCGACATTCATTATGGGAATAAATGCACAAGATCTTAGTGTACCATTGTGTTTTAAGAGAAGAAGCAAGGTTTTCCATGTGGTAGTTTGATAGAATCATAGAGCTGGAAGAGCCATCTCGTCCAACCCCCTGTCATGCAACAGTATACAATCAAAGCATTCCTGACAGATGACCATGCAGACTTTGCTTAAAATCTCCAAAAAAGGAAACTCCACCAAACTGAGGAAGTATATTGCACTGTCAAATTGCTCTTACCTTCAGGAAGTTCTTCCTAATGTTTATACAGAATCTCTTTTCTTGAAGTTTGAAGTCATTGCTCCATGTCTTAATCTCTGGAACAGCAGAAAACAGGCTTGCTCCATCCTCCATATCATCCACATCCTTTCAAACATATAAACATAGCTATCATGTTGCCTCTTAACCTTCTCTTCTCCAGGGTAAATATCCCAATTTCCCTAAGGTGCTCCTCGTATGGCATGGTGTCCAGGCCTTCTACCTGTCCTCTGGAACTTTGTTACCAGGCTGTATACCCCCACACTTTGATATAATTTAATTGGCAAGATATTATTTAATTGGCAAAATATATTAATTAGCATAAATATAAAATGTGCCTTGGTATGGCTGTATGGTCAGCTGGATAAGAAGAAAAGACTGTCTGAACATGTGTATTGTGAATTAGGTCAGAAAACACCTCTAGGCTTAGCCATAGCCAGGAAAACAGAGGAAACTCCAGGGATAATAGGCTTGCAGTTAGCCTTAACAACTCAACTTTTTGGACAATAGCATCTGGAAGATTCCAACAAGACTGCTGATTGCCAACCTTTCCTTTGTCCTGAAATCTATTCCACAAGCACTGAGCTACCAGGATGACCATTAGCCCTTTGTCACCTAGTGCTAAGACCATTAGCCCATTCCGGACCTCATTGTCCACTCTGAGAACTCCATTGTTTACTTGGCCAGAGAGCTGTTCACACCCCCATGCCCTCCAGGCAGAAATTGGGTATACAAACCCCTAGTTTTGTCCAGTCAACTTACAGTACACTGATTGCTGGTCACCACTCTGCTGCTCTGATTCCCAATTGTGTGAGTCCTTAGATGTGAGTTCAAGCCACATTGCTGCTTCTTTGCTGCTCTTCAAGATTAGTAAATATCACCCACTTCAACCTGAATCTCACTATCTCAAACTTTGCTCCCTTTTCTTTCAGTTAGCCTTTTGTGACTGCATGACTGCTTGGGTCGTGTGTGTGATTAATTCCCCCAATAAAACACAAGCTTACTTTTGGACCTTTGGCTGGTTCTTCCCCTGAAGAAGTACTGTTAAACATAGATGTAAAAGATATTGTTATGATACCCCCTCTCATGAGCCTCCTAATTGTGAGCTAATAATTCCTCACTGTTTCATGGAGGAGTGGCATCATGGGTGGACTCCCAAGTCACCCACCTTTTGGGTAACAACGATCCAGCTTGTCAATATCCTTCCTGAACTGTAGAGCCCAGAACTGGATGCAGTATTTCAGGTTAGGTCTGACCAAAGTAGAATAAAGTAGCATAATGCTTCCTCCCTAAGGGTTTAATATACAGGTTAAGTTTCACGACAGTTGTCTCCTCTGCATTGTTTTTACTTGCTAGCTTTCACTTTTCAGTGAAAGCATTGAGATAGATTTATGTCTCTTGACTTGATGTGAGAAGAGAGAAAATCTAAGAAGGTTCAGATGGAAGCTTCGATGATCCCACTAGGTTATTTTTCCAAGACAAAGGATCAAAACCTGAGATAAAGGGATGACCAGTTGTGATGTCCCAGGGGCCAGTGCCTAGCGATGTCATTAAGTGTGATATACGAAGCACAAATCACAGTTGTAGAGAGTATGTCATTCAAGTGAAAAAACAAAACAAAAAACCCAAGTCTAACAAATGTAGAGCACACACACATATACACACACATCATAGAAGGCAGCACTCTCTCCCCCTCCCCCCCTCATCTTGTGGACCAGAGAAGAGGATGCCAGTCCTGAGATCTGAGAATCCTACCTTCATAATAAAGTATTTCCTTTTGGGTTTTAAAAATGAAGGAAAACATTGGTGGGGGGATGCTTTGCAATCTTGTACTTAAGATAAACAAAACCAAGTCAAGGCAAATAAAGCTACCTACTCAAGATAGATTAATTGGAAAGTTACTTTTTAGTAAGAACAATGATATTATAGCCCACTACAACTGAATACTGATAGGACAATGGTCTGACATCACTAATTAGAAGCAGCTTCCCAAGCTGTATCCCTGTCCCCTTTCTCTCCAGATTTATGACATTAGGTTGGGCTGAATATGTCAGCCCAGTGAAAAGTCAGTTCACTCTGACTGGAGTGATGGTATATTCTTAGCAGGATATAGCTTGTTTATATGATTGTGATATGAATAATATAGGGAGACAAACATTGCCCCAAGCATGTTGTTGGGGCTATCAGAAATAGCTGAATCAGTTAAAATCCAAAGTAAGCTTTAAAGAAAATGAAAAGTAGCAACCTACACACTGAATGTCAGTGTACACTCTGTATCTTGGCAGTTTAGTGCAAATTGAGGGCTCTTGAGAATATGAGAGGAAAGCAAATAATCAAAGATCTTAGTTACAGTGCTCCATTTCTGTTAGCATTGAGACAAGGAGTTACTTTCCTTCACCTTGAGGGTCAAAAAGTAGGGTAATTTTGGAAAGGATGATTCTGATCCCCAAAGGGGAAGCTTAAGCAGTTGATTGCTTGAGGCCATCTTCACTTCTTAAAGACAGACTTCTGCACTGGGCTGTAAAACATAACTAAGGAAGGAAGGAAGGAAGGAAGGAAGAACCATGGAACTTTACTTAATATGAGTCCTAGAGCTAATGTCATGAAGTGCCATACTTTAGCATATCCCAGAAAAAAATGCTTTAGGGTTTAAGGCCATTTCCGCACTAGACTGTTATAGCGCTATGTTTCCACTTTCAACATCCTATAGAATCCTGGGGTTTGCAGTTTCGGGAGGGGCCGGCTGGGTGGGTAACTACATGTAAACAAGAAAGTGGATCCTTTCAAGTTACAGATGCACCCAAGGAGATGAGGGACTGAGGGAGAGAAAAAGCTCACTGCTGTTTGTCCATGTAATACTACTGCAAACAAGTAGCTGGTGGTTCTCATGTCCCAGTGAACACTTTCAGCACTTTAGACAGAACTTAAAGAGAGCTGTCCAAGATGTTGAAGCCTATCCCCAAAATATAACCAGCAGGAAGCTTTGAGGTTTTGCATTTTACTTCTCCTTTTTCCAGTACTTTTGTGACAAGGAACCACTGATTTGCTTTTTTTAAAAAAATGGAGCTTCACATTATCTTTAAACTTGGAACTCCATTTCATTTAGACCAGGAGTGGGCAAAATATGACCCACGAGATGCATGTTGCTCCCAGAACTTTGTGGCTCCCAGGTTCTCTTAGAGGTAAAAAAAAATTGAAAATGTTTTTCAATTTCTTCCCATAATGCCCACTAGAGAGTCTGGGGCATTTTTTGCAATGCCCCTGCCATGTAATGTATGGGATGTTTTTTGCATTTCTGTATTCCCATCCTTTTATCTTTATTTTGTATTGTATGTACTTTAATTTCTTTGTCATGGCCTTTGGCTAGCACAATGAATATATCGATTTATCGATTGATTGATTTCTGCAGTTTTTTTGGGCTGCATTAGGTTATCTTAGGGCCGGGAGAAGCCTTTTTATGAACAGGAAATTACTTTTGATCACTTCCGATTTTCTAAGGCTTCTCTTGGGAATAATATTATTATCATTATCATTATCATTATTTGTTACCTGCCTCACCCCAAGGCTTGAGGCAGGGGACAGAATAGACAGAACTAAAAAAACCATAGTTAAAATACTCTGAAACATAGACCAATTAATACAAATATACTATAAGTAAAATATGTCATAATTAAAAGCACAATTAAAAATACAGTTAAAAATACAATTAAAAGTAAAATTAAAAACACAATTAAGAATAGAATGGATAGGCATGGAAGAGATAAGTCTTTAGTACTTTTTTGAATCTGGACAGCATATTTTGCTGTTGAATCTTTTCTGGCAGGTCATTCCACAGTCTGAGGTTGCCAATGAGAAGGTCCTCTAGTGACCGTTGCCAGTCTAGTCCCGGCCCATTTAAGTAAATGGCCCCCAGAGGACCTGAGTGTATGGGGCGGATTGTGTGGGAGGAGGTGGTCCTGCAGGTAACTTGGGCCCAAACCAGGTAGGGCTTTAAAGGTAATAACCAACACTTTGTACTTTGTTTAATGAGAGATATAGCTACCCCAGAAGAAGGCAGGGACAGAAAAGAAAGAAGAGAATGGAAAACTTTATACTATAATTTGTTAAATCAAGCAAATGTAACAAATTATGTCTTGTTTCTATTTTATTTACAGTCCTCCCTCCTCATTTGTGGTTTTAACTTTTGTGAATTTGATTATTTTCAAGGCACCTGTTTGCCTCTCCCCTATTCTCCCCTTCCCATTCCCCTGCATTTTGCCCAGGTGGACATGCCTTCTTTCCATGCACCTGGGCAAAAGCAAGCAAATGGGAGAGAGCAGCCCCATGTGTGTAGAAGGTGAGTGGAAGGAAGGCAGAACACATGGGCAAAACATAAGCAAATGTGTGTAAGGAATAAGGCACATGTGTGTCTCCTCCAGGTGTGTGGCTGCCTCCTCTCAATCGCTTGCCTTTTGCCTAGGTGCCTGGAAAGAAGGCAGCACACCAGGGAAAAACACAAGCAAATAGAGAGGAAAGCATACAGATGCCTTCTCTGGGCACACGGCTTCTCCCTCCCAATCACTTGCCTTTTGCCTGTGTGCCTGGGAGGAAGGCAGCACACCTTTGCAAAAGGCAAGTGAATGGGGGGGAGCCTTGGAAGGAGGGAGAGTGTTCACTTGGGGAGGGGGGAATTATTCACTTTTTAAATTTTTTTGCGAAGGTTCTGCAGCCCAAATCCTTGTGAAAGTATTTCATTTGCATGTTGCCTTCCTCCCAGAGTGGGACCTAAGGCAATTCCCAGAGAATTTCAATTAAAAAAAACCCAAAACACCTCCTCACTTCTTCACCATAAAATTTAAAAACAATTAAAAACACCACAGTATAAACACATTTTAAAATGGTACAAAATTATTTTAAAAACATACATAAATTTAAAAAGATAAATCAAACGTCCCACTAAGAAGCTCCCTGATTACACATTAGAAGCCTGATGAAACAAAAAGGTCTTTGCCTGCTCGTGAAAGGAAAGCCAGAAGGTGGCCAGTCCTAACCTCCCACAGAGGGGAATTCCAGAGAGTAGGAGCAGCTACTGAGAAAGCTGTCTCTTGTGTCCTAACTAAGCAAGCCTATGATGTGTAAATCATAATTTGTGTAAATCATAATTTAAACTTTTCATAGTTTGACTTTTCAGTGGATAGTTAAAATCACAATTCACATACTTCCAATGTCTTCTTCAGGGCAGCAGAAGAGAAGAGGAAGCAGGGGAATGTGCAGGCCCATTATTCATTTCTTATTTCACTGAACTTTGGCTTTCTATTACATTTGAACGACGAGTAGCACAATCAGGCTTCCACAAAAAAGTGGCCAATTGTGCTGTAATTGTTGTGTACCTTCAAGTCATTTCCAGCTTATGGTAACTCTAAGATAACCCTATCACAGGGTTTTCTTGGCAGAATTTGTTCAGAGGGGATTTGCCCTTGTTTTCCTCTGAGGCTGAGAGAGTGCGACTTTCCTAAGGTCACTCAGTGGGTTGCCGTGACCAGGGATTCGAACCCTGGTGTCCATATCAATGGTCTAATGCTCAAAGCACTACACCACACTAGTTCTCCAAAGCTCTAATACACAATTTTAAAGAGACTAAACAAACATATTCTCAGCATAGCTGTGAGTGATATTATTAGTTAAAAGAAAGCATTCTCTTCAGGAGAAAGGGACTATGAATACATATCTGT